>JBAPLH010000353.1:0-250303 GCA_037897445.1 Ceriops zippeliana | reverse complement strand
AAACAATGAGACTTTGTTATCACATCAGATAGATTAGGCTCCGCTCGTCTTTACAAGACTATTTTTCATAGTAAGACCATCAAATTAATTTTTTTGTGCCTTTATTAACGACTATATTTTATTATAAATCGATGCCCATGAACCTTCTATAAACATAAATTCATTTAATATTCCAACAAATAGTGGAGTCCCTAACCATCTTGATTTGCTTTTCTTATTGATAATAATTGGTTGCAAGTTCCAAAATAAAGAGTACCCTCTCAATAATTTCTAGTTAGCAGAGCTCCTCCTCTTTTGATTCCTCCAAGGACACATTTTGATACATTCAATAATGAAACGAACATATGTGCCAAAACAACCTAGAATATTAATTCAATCAATCAAATATAAACACCATTGAAACTCTCTAAATCTACTAACTTCCATGACAAGAAGTAATCATTCATCTTGGTTTGGATATTTTGTGCTAAAGTGAAGTTTTGTTTAATTCCAAAATAATGAGAGACTTTCTTATCACCTACAAGCTAATTAAGAAGCTCCACTCATCATTACAAGGACTATTTTTCATGCAATGAAGACGAAAATTATCTTTACTGTCATTATTAACGACTATATTTATTATAAAAAACGATGCCCATGAACCTCATATAACATGAATTTATTTTAATTCCAACAAACAATGGAATCCTTCACTCTTGATTTGCATTTTTAAAATTGATAATAATTGGTTGAGTTCCACAAAAAAAGAGCACCTCCTATCATTTTCTAGTTAGCAGTGCTCCACTTTTGGTTCGAAAGCACATATTTTGGATATATTGACGATGAAATTAACTATATGTGGCTCAACAACTACTAGTATATTAATTAAATAGAAACAAATATAAACACCATTGAAACTCCTAAATCTACTTGCTTCCAACAGGCAAAAGCAATCATTCCTCTTGATTTTGCATTCCGTGCTAATGTGAAATTGTTTAATTTCTAAACAATGAGTCTATGTTATCCCCTCAAGCTACATTACGCTTAGCGTAGGGGGGGGGGGGTCGGGGGTGCTCGTCATGACAAAGACTATTTTTCTTGTAATGACCATCAAAATAATTTTTTGTGCCCTTTATTAGACGACTATAATTTATTTATGACAAATCGATGCCCATTGAACACATCCATAAAACATGAATTCATTTAATTCCAACAAATAGTGGGTAGTCCTCCATCTTGATTTTGCTTTTCTTATTGATAATAATTGGTTGAGTTCCAAAAATAAAGGAGTACCTCTCATGAATTTCTAGTTAGCAGTACACACTCCTCTTTTTGATTCCAAGAACAATCATTCTGATATATTCATAATGAAAACTGACATATGTGCCAAAACAACCTAGAATATTTAATTCAATCAATCAAATATAAAACAACCATTGAAACTCTCTAAAATCTACTAACTTCCATGAGAAGGAAGTAATAATTCATCTTGGTATGGATTTTGTGCTAAAGTGAAGTTGTTTAATTCCTAAATAATGACACTTTCCTTATCACCTCAAGCTAATTAAGCTCAGCTCATCATTACAAGGACTATTTTTCATGCCATGAAGACGAAATTATCTTTTGTCATTATTAACGACTATATTTTATTATAAAAACGATGCCCATGAACCACATATAACATGAATTTATTTAATTCCCAACAAACAATGGGAATCCTTCATCTTGATTTGCATTTTTTATTGATAATAATTGGTTGAGTTCCACAAATAAAGAGCACCTCCTATCATTTCTAGTTAGCAGTGCTCCACTTTTGGTTTCGAAGCACATATTTGGATATATTGACGATGAAATTAATATATGTGGCTCAACAACCTAGTATATTAATTAAAAATGAAACAAATATAAACACCATTGAAACTCTAAATCTACTTGCTTCCAACAGCAAAAGCAATCATTCCTCTTGATTTGCATTCCGTGCTAATGTGAAATCGTTTAATTTCTAAACAATGAGACTATATGTTATCACTCCCCCTCAAGCTCATTAAGGCTCTGCTCGTCATGACAAAGGACTATTTTTCATGTAATGACCCATCAAATAATTTTTTTGTGCCTTTATTAATGACTATATTTATTATAAAATCGATGCCCATGAACCATCCATAACATGAATTCATTTAATTCCAACAAATAGTGGAGTCCTCCATCCTTGATTTCAGCTTTTCTTATTGATAATAAATTGGTTGAGTTCCCAAAATAAAGAGTACCTCTCATAATTTCTAGTTAGCAGAACTCCTCTTTTGATTCCAAGAACACACATTTTGATATATTCATAATGAAACTAACATATGTGCCAAAACAAACCTAGAATAATTAATTCAAATCAATCAAATATAAACACCATTGAAACTCTAAATCTACTAACTTCCATGAGAGTGAAGTAATAATTCAAACATTGGTATGGATTTTGTGCTAAAGTGAAGTTGTTTAATTCCTAAATAATGACACTTTCTTATCACCTCAAAGCTAATTAAGCTCCACTCATCATCATTACAAGGGACTATTTTTCATGCCATGAAGACGAAAATTATCTTTTGTCATTATTAACGACTATATTTATTATAAAAAAAACGATGCCCATAAGGAACTCAACCTCATATAACATGAATTTATTTAATTCCAACAAAAAATGGAGTCCTTCATCTTGATTTGCATTTTTATTGAGAATAATTGGTTGAGTTCCACAAAAAAGAACACCTCCTATCATTTCTAGTTAGCAGTGCTCCACTTTTGGTTCGAAGCACATAATTGGATATATTGACAATGAAATTAATATATGTGGCTCAACAACCTAGTATATTAATTAAATCAAACAAATATAAACACCATTGAAACTCTAAATCTACTTGCTTCCAACAGCAAAAGCAATCATTCATCTTGGTTTGCATTCCTTGCCTAATGTGAAGTCGTTTAATTTCTAAACAATGAGACTTTGTTATCACCTCAAGATAATTAGGCTCCGCTCGTCGTTACAAGCACTATTTTTCATGTAATGACCATCAAATTATTTTTTGTGCCTTTATTAACGACTATATTTATTATAAAATCGATGCCCATGAACATTCTATAACATGAATTCATTCAATTCCAAAAAATAGTAGACTCCTCCATCTTGATTTGCTTTTCTTAATGATAGTAATTGGTTGAGTTCCAAAAGAAAGAGTACCTCTCATAATTTCTAGTTAGCAGAGCTCCTCCTCTGATTCCAAGAACACATTTTGATACATTCATAATGAAATTAACATATGTGCCAAAACAACCTCGAATATTAATTCAATCTATCAAATCAAAACACCATTGAAACTCTAAATCTACTAGCTTCATTGAGAGGAAATAATAATTCATCTTGGTTTGGATTTTGTGCTAAAGTGAATTTGTTTAATTCCTAAATAATGAGACTTTCTTATCACCTCAAGCTAATTATGCTCCGCTCATCGTTACAAGGTCTATTTTTCATGCAAGAAAGACGAAATTATCTTATGTCATTATTAACGACTATATTTATTATAAAAATGATGCCCATAAACCTCATATAACATTAATTCATTCAATTCCAATAAACAATGGAGTCCTTCATCTTGATTTGCATTTCTTATTGATAATAATTGGTTGAGTTCCACAAAAAAGAGCACCTCCTATCATTTCTAGTTAGCAGTGTTCCACTTTTGGTTCGAAGCACATATTTGGATATATTGACGATGAAATTAATATATGTGGCTCAACAACCTAGTATATTAATTAAATCAAACAAATATAAACACCATTGAAACTCTAAATCTACTTACTTCCAACAGCAAAAGCAATCATTCATCTTGGTTTGCATTCCTTGCTAATGTGAAGTCGTTTAATATCTAAACAATGAGACTATGTTATCCCCTCAAGCTAATTAGCCTCTGCTCGTCGTGACAAAGGCTATTTTTCATGTAATGACCATCAAATAATTTTTTGTGCCTTTATTAATGACTATATTTATTATAAAATCGATGCCCTTGAACCTTCTATAACATGAATTCATTTAATGCCAACAAATAGTGGAGTCCTCCATCTTGATTTGCTTTTCTTATTGATAATAATTGGTTGAGTTCCAAAATAAAGAGTACCTCTCATTATTTCTAGTTAGCAAAGCTCCTCTTTTGATTCCAAGAACACATTTTGATACATTCATAATGAAACTAACATATGTGCCAAAACAACCTAGAATATTAATTCAATCAATCAAATATAAACACCATTGAAACTCTAAATCTACTTACTTCCATAAGAGGAAGTAATAATTCATCTTGGTTTGGATTTTGTGCTAAAGTGAAGTTGTTTAATTCCTAAATAATGACACTTTCTTATCACCTCAAGCTAATTAAGCTCCATTCATCATTAGAAGGACTATTTTTCATGCAATGAAGACGAAATTATCTTTTGTCATTATTAACGAGTATATTTATTATAAAAACGATGCCCATGAACCTCATATAACATGAATTTATTTAATTCCAACAAACAATGGAGTCCTTCATCTTGATTTGCATTTTTATTGAGAATAATTGGTTGAGTTCCACAAAAAAGAGCACCTCCTATCACTTCTAGTTAGCAGTGCTCCACTTTTTGTTCGAAGCACATATTTGGATATATTGACAATGAAATTAATATATGTGGCTCAACAACCTAGTATATTAATTAAATCAAACAAATATAAACACCATCGAAACTCTAAATCTACTTGCTTCCAACAGCAAAAGCAATCATTGATCTTGGTTTGCATTCCTAGCTAATGTGAAGTCGTTTAATTTCTAAACAATGAGACTTTGTTATCACCTCAAGATAATTAGGCTCCGCTCGTCGTTACAAGGACTATTTTTCATGTAATCACCATCAAATTATTTTTTGTGCCTTTATTAACGACTATATTTATTATAAAATCGATGCCCATGAACCTTCTATAGCATGAATTCATTCAATTCCAAAAAATAGTGGAGTCCTCCATCTTGATTTGCTTTTCTTAATGATAGTAATTGGTTGAGTTCCAAAAGAAAGAGTACCTCTCATCATTTCTAGTTAGCAGAGCTCCTCCTCTGATTCCAAAAACACGTTTTGATACATTCATAATGAAATTAACATATGTGCCAAAACAACCTAGAATATTAATTCAATCAATCAAATCTAAACACCATTGAAACTCTAAATCTACTAACTTCCATGAGAGGAAGTAATAATTCATCTTGGTTTGGATTTTGTGCTAAGGTGAATGTGTTTAATTCCTAAATAATGAGACTTTCTTATCACCTCAAGCTAATTAAGCTCCGCTCATCGTTACAAGGTCTATTTTTCATGCAAGAAAGACGAAATTATCTTATGTCATTATTAACGACTATATTTATTATAAAAATGATGCCCATAAACCTCATATAACATGAATTCATTCAATTCCAACAAACAATGGAGTCCTTCATCTTGATTTGCATTTCTTATTGATAATAATTGGTTGAATTCCAGATAAAAGAGCACCTCCTATCATTTCTAGTTAGCAGTGTTCCACTTTTGGTTCGAAGCACATATTTGGATATATTGACGATGAAATTAATATATGTGGATAACAACCTAGTATATTAATTAAATCAAACAAATATAAATACCATTGAAACTCTAAATCTACTTACTTCTAACAACAAAAGCAATCATTCATCTTGGTTTGCATTCCGGGCTAATGTAAAATCGTTTTATTCCTAAACAATGAGACTGTGTTATCCCCTCAAGCTAATTAGGCTCTGCTCGTCGTGACAAAGACTATTTTTCATGTAATGACCATCAAATTATTTTTTGTGCCTTTATTAACGACTATATTTATTATAAAATCGATGCCCATGAACCTTCTATAACATGAATTCATTTAATTCCAACAAATAGTGGAGTCCTCCATCTTGATTTGCTTTTCTTATTGATAATAATTGGTTGAGTTCCAAAATAAAGCGTACCTCTCATAATTTCTAGTTAGCAAAGCTCCTCTTTTGATTCCAAGAACACATTTTGATACATTCATAATGAAACTAACATTTGTGCAAAAACAACCTAGAATATTAATTCAATCAATCAAATATAAACACTATTGAAACTCTAAATCTACTAACTTCCATGAGAGGAAGTAATAATTCATCTTGGTTTGGATTTTGTGCTAAAGTGAAGTTGTTTAATTCCTAAATAATGAGACTTTCTTATCACCTGAAGCTAATTAAGCTCCACTCATCATTACAAGGACTATTTTTCATGCAATGAAGACGAAATTATCTTTTGTCATTATTAACGACTATATTTATTATAAAAATGATGCCCATGAACCTCATATAACATGAATTTATTTCATTCCAAAAAACAATGGAGTCATTCATCTTGATTTGCATTTTTTTTTGATAATAATTGGTTGAGTTCCACAAAAAAGAGCACCTCCGATCATTTCTAGTTAGCAGTGCTCCACTTTTGGTTCGAAGCACATATTTGGATATATTGACGATGAAATTAATATATGTGGCTCAACAACCTAGTATATTAATTAAATCAAACAAATATAAACACCATTGAAACTCTAAATCTACTTGCTTCCAACAGCAAAAGCAATCATTCATCATGGTTTGCATTCCTTGCTAATGTGAAGTCGTTTAATTTCTAGAGCAAGATGGTTTGTTTCATTTATTGATGACTGTACTCGTGTTGCCTGGATTTTTCTATTCAAGCATAAATCAGATGTTATTACCGTTCTCCCAAATTTTTTCTCCATGGTCAAAAATCAATTTGGAATCAATATCAAAAGGTTTAGGTCAGATAATGCTAGGGAATATTTCAATCAAACCCTAACTCCATATACTTGAAAAAACCCGAGCCTTTATGGTCCAAAACAATGTGCCTAAAAATTTTTGGGGGGAAGCAGT
The DNA here is from genome assembly GCA_037897445.1 of Ceriops zippeliana. Classification (NCBI taxonomy): domain Eukaryota; kingdom Viridiplantae; phylum Streptophyta; class Magnoliopsida; order Malpighiales; family Rhizophoraceae; genus Ceriops; species Ceriops zippeliana. The sequence goes on along the minus strand of JBAPLH010000353.1, from coordinate 243,350 downwards.
TCTCATTGCTGCCCATCTCATAAATCATTTGCCATCTAGAGTTTTGGGATTCAAAAGTCCTATGGAAATACTCTCCACATTCTACCCTGACCTACAAACTACAAATAACCTTGTTCCTAGAATATTTGGGTGTGTATCATTTGTTCATGTTGACTGTCCAACTAAAGGGAAATTAGATCCAAGGGCAATAAAATGGGTCTTTGTGGGGTATTCCTCAACTCAAAAGGGGTATAAGTGCTACCATCCTCCATCAAGGAAGTTCTATGTCTCAATAGATGTCACTTTCAATGAACATGAGTCTTACTTCACCCATCCTTATTTTCAAGGGGAGAATTTAACAATAGAAAATAAGGATGAGGATGTTTTACTTGATCTATCGCCACTGTCCATGTGTAAACCATCCAGTTCATCTTGTCCCATTATACCAAACGATGTGCCTGAAAATCATTCTAAACATATAGTTGAAAATGAACCAAACCATATGTCTGAAAAACCAGATTTTGCACCTGAGAATGTAAGTTTTGGCAAGGGCAAGGTGTTCACAAGGAAGAAGATGATCGTTCCTGAATTTATGCAGGTCCAAGAGTCCAACCCAAGTCCTGAGAATGAGGTAACAATATCTAATCCTACATTGCAAAATGAAACTGAATTTCATATGAGTAAGGATGACCAGGATCTTCCCATTGCTATTAGGAAAGCAACAAGAGAGAGAGCACAAAACAACCTAATCCTACATTACAAAATGAAACTGAATTTCATATGAGTAGGGATGACCAGGATCTTCCCATTGCTATTAGGAAAGCAACAAGAGAGTGCACAAAACAACCTTTATATCCTCTTGCACACTTTATGTCTTTTAAGAAATTTTCACCATCTCATCGATCCTTCCTTGTTAGCTTAAACACCATTACGATTCCTACCACCTTATCCGAGGCGTTGTCCAACGAGAAATGGAAACAAGCTATGAATGTGGAAATGGAGGCACTTGAGAAAAATAAAAAACCTGGGAGTTGGTAAAGTTACCAGTGGGAAAAGAAGCCTGTAGGGTGTAAATGAGTGTATACAATAAAAGTATAGAGAGCAGATGGATCAATAGAAAGATACAAAGCAAGGTTAGTAGCCAAAGGATATACTCAAAGCTATGGAATTGATTATCTAGAAACTTTTGAACCAGTTGCAAAAAATGAATACTGTTAGAGTTTTATTTGTCGTTGGCAGCTAACTATGGTTGGGAATTACAGCAGTTCGATGTAAAAAAATGCATTCTTGCATGGAGAACTAGAGGAATAAATTTTATATGGAGGGTCCCACCAGGTTATAGGAAGAACTTGGATTCTCAAACTGTGTGTAAATTGAAGAAAGCCTTATATGGTCTAAAACAATCACCACGAGCATGGTTCGGACGATTTTGCTAGAGTTATGATAGCTATGGGATACAAACAAAGCCGAGGGGATCATACATTGTTCATTAAACACTCAAGGTCAGGGGGAGTCACAGCTCTCTTGGTTTATGTTGATGACATAATAGTGACAGGAGATGATGACAAAGAAAAACAAATCTTGAGTCATTGTTTGGGCAAGGAATTTGAGATCAAGGTGTTAGGAAGGCTCAAATATTTTCTTGGGATTGAGGTTGCTCACTCTAAGCAAGGCATTTTTATCTCCCAACAAAAGTATGTCACGGATCTCCTAAAGGAAATAGGCATGACAGCATGCAAACCAGCAAGTACTCCAATAGATCAGAATGTCAAACTTGGAAAAAGCAGAGGAGGATGTTGCAGTAGACAAGGCAACATATCAACGCCTTGTAGGAAGACTTATTTATTTGTCTCACACACACGACCAGATATAACATATGCAGTTAGTGTGATTAGCCAATTCATGCATAACCCAAAGGAAGTTCATCTACAAGCAGCTTACCGAGTATTATAGTACCTTAAGGGAGTACCAGGAAAAGGTATTTTATTCAAAAGGAACGGAGGTTTAGTACTAGAGACATACACACAGATGCTGATTATGCTGGGTCAATTGTTGACAGAAAAAGTCAACCACTGGATATTGCACCTTTCTTGGTGGAAACCTTGTGACATGGAGGAGTAAAAAACAGAATGTAGTGGCCAGGTCTAGTGTAGAAGCAGAATTTCGAGCAATGGCTCAAGGTGTGTGTGAAGTACTTTGGTTAAAAATCATTCTAGAAGACTTGAGGATTAAATGGGATGGCTCAATAAGACTCTATTGTGACAACAAGTCTGCAATCAGCATAGCTCACAACCCAGTACAAACATGATCGAAACAAAGCACATTGAAGTCGACAGACACTTTATCAAAGAACACTTGGAGAGCGGGTTGATTTGTACCCCTTACATGCCTACACACAGCCAGCTTGCGGATGTACTCACCAAAGGGTTAACCAGTTCGATGTTTCAAAATATAATATCCAAGCTGGGAATGGAAAATGCCTATTCACCAGCTTGAGGGGGAGTGTAGGAAAACGTGATTAGTGGCTTATGTTGTGCATAGTTAGCTATTTTTAGAATATATCCTTAGAAATAAACTAATTTGGGTAGGTTTTTTAAGGTCCCATAAGTTATGGGATTTGATGTATTTTTACCTTTTATTACTTTCCTTTTTTTACTAGGTCTAGCATCTATAAAGCTATTGTCTAATGTATTATTCAGAATAAGAAGGATTATTACTCTTTCAATCTCCAACAATAAATAAAGAAACTAACATATGTGCCAAAACAACCTAGAATATTAATTCAATCAATCAAATATAAACACCATTGAAACTCTAAGTCCAGTAACTTCCATGAGAGGAAGTAATAATTTATCTTGGTTTGGATTTTGTGCTAAAGTGAAGTTGTTTAATTCCTAAATAATGAGACTTTCTTATCACCTCAAGCTAATTAAGCTCCCCTCATCATTACAAGGACTATTTTTCATGCAATGAAGATGAAATTATCTTTTGTCATTATTAACGAGTATATTTATTATAAAAACGAAACACATGAACCTCATATAACATGAATTTATTTAATTCCAACAAACAATGGAGTCCTTCATCTTGATTTGCATTTTTATTGAGAATAATTGGTTGAGTTCCACAAAAAAGAGCACCTCCTATCATTCCTAGTTAGCAATGCTCCACTTTTGGTTCGAAGCACATATTTGGATATATTGACAATGAAATTAATATATGTGGATAAACAACTTAGTGTATTAATTAAATCAAACCAAATATAAAACACCATTGAAACTCTAAAATCTACTTGCTTCCAACAGCAAAAAGCAATCATTCATCTTGGTTTGCATTCCGTGCTAATGTGAAATCGTTTAATTCCTAAACAATGAGACTATGTTATCCACTCAAGCTAATTATGCTATGCTCGTCATGAAAAAGACTATTTTTCTTGTAATGACCAGCAAATTATTTTTTGTGCCTTTATTAACGACTATATTTATTATAAAATCGATGCCCATGAACCTTCTATAACATGAATTCATTTAATTCCAACAAATAGTGGAGTCCTCCATCTTGATTTGCTTTTCTTATTGATAATAATTGGTTGAGTTCTAAAATAAAGAGTACCTCTCATAATTTCTACTTAGCAAAGCTCCTCTTTTGATTCCAAGAACACATTTTGATACATTCATAATGCAACTGACATATGTGCCAAAACCACCTAGAATATTAATTCAATCAATCAAATATAAACACCATTGAAACTCTAAATCTACTAACATCCATGAGAGGAAGTAATAATTCATCTTCGTTTGGATTTTATACTAAAGTGAAGTGGTTTAATTCCTAAATAATGAGACTTTCTTATCACCTCAAGCTAATTAAGCTCCGCTCATCATTACAAGGACTATTTTTCATGCAATGAAGACGAAATTATCTTTTGTCATTATTAACGACTATATTTATTATAAAAACGATGCTCATGAACCTCATATAACATGAATTTATTTAATTCCAACAAACAATGGAGTCCATCATCTTGATTTTCATTTTTTTTGATAATAATTGGTTGAGTTCCACAAAAAAGAGCACCTCATATCAGTTCTAGTTAGCATTGCTCCACTTTTGGTTCGAAGCACATATTTGGATATATTGACGATGAAATTAATATATGTGGCTCAACAACCTAGTATATTAATTAAATCAAACAAATATAAACACCATTGAAACTCTAAATCTACTTGCTTCCAACAGCAAAAGCAATCATTCATCTTGGTTTGCATTCCTTGCTAATGTGAAGTCGTTTAATTTCTAAACAATGAGACTTTGTTATCACCTCAAGATAATTAGGCTCCGCTCGTCGTTACAAGGACTATTTTTCATGTAATCACCATCAAATTATTTTTTGTGCCTTTATTAACGACTATATTTATTATAAAATCGATGCCCATGAACCTTCTATAGCATGAATTCATTCAATTCCAAAAAATAGTGGAGTCCTCCATCTTGATTTGCTTTTCTTAATGATAGTAATTGGTTGAGTTCCAAAAGAAAGAGTACCTCTCATAATTTCTAGTTAGCAGAGCTCCTCCTTTGATTCCAAGAACACATTTTGATACATTCATAATGAAATTAACATATGTGCCAAAACAACCTAGAATATTAATTCAATCAATCAAATCTAAACACCATTGAAACTCTAAATCTACTAACTTCCATGAGAGGAAGTAATAATTCATCTTGGTTTGGATTTTGTGCTAAGGTGAATTTGTTTAATTCCTAAATAATGACACTTTCTTATCACCTCAAGCTAATTAAGCTCCGCTCATCGTTACAAGGTCTATTTTTCATGCAAGAAAGACGAAATTATCTTATGTCATTATTAACGACTATATTTATTATAAAAACGATGCCCATGAACCTCATATAACATGAATTTATTTAATTCGAACAAACAATGCAGTCCTTCATCTTGATTTTCATTTTTTGATAATAATTGGTTGAGTTCCACAAAAAAGAGCACCTCATATCAGTTCTAGTTAGCATTGCTCCACTTTTGGTTCGAAGCACATATTTGGATATATTGACGATGAAATTAATATATGTGGCTCAACAACCTAGTATATTAATTAAATCAAACAAATATAAACACCATTGAAACTCTAAATCTACTTGCTTCCAACAGCAAAAGCAATCATTCATCTTGGTTTGCTAATGTGAAGTCGTTTAATTTCTAAACAATGAGACTTTGTTATCACCTCAAGATAATTAGGCTCCGCTCGTCGTTACAAGGACTATTTTTCATATAATCACCATCAAATTATTTTTTGTGCCTTTATTAATGACTATATTTATTATAAAATTGATGCCCATGAACCTTCTATAGCATGAATTCATTCAATTCCAAAAAATAGTGGAGTCCTCCATCTTGATTTGCTTTTCTTAATGATAGTAATTGGTTGAGTTCCAAAAGAAAGAGTACCTCTCATAATTTCTAGTTAGCAGAGCTCCTCCTTTGATTCCAAGAACACATTTTGATACATTCATAATGAAATTAACATATGTGCCAAAACAACCTAGAATATTAATTCAATCAATCAAATCTAAACACCATTGAAACTCTAAGTCTACTAACTTCCATGAGAGGAAGTAATAATTCATCTTGTTTTGGATTTTGTGCTAAGGTGAATTTGTTTAATTCCTAAATAATGACACTTTCTTATCACCTCAAGCTAATTAAGCTCCGCTCATCGTTACAAGGTCTATTTTTCATGCAAGAAAGACGAAATTATCTTATGTCATTATTAACGACTATAGTTATTATAAAAATGATGCCCATAAACCTCATATAACATGAATTCATTCAATTCCAACAAACACTGGAGTCCTTCATCTTGATTTGCATTTCTTATTGATAATAATTGGTTGAGTTCCACAAAAAAGAGCACCTCCTATCATTTCTAGTTAGCAGTGCTCCACTTTTGGTTCGAAGCACATATTTGGATATATTGACGATGAAATTAATATATGTGGATAACAACCTAGTATATTCATTAAATCAAACAAATATAAATACCATTGAAACTCTAAATCTACTTACTTCCAACAGCAAAAGCAATCATTCTTCTTGGTTTGCATTTCGTGCTAATGTGAAATCATTTAATTCCTAAACAATGAGATTATGTTATCCCCTCAAGCTAATTAGGCTCTGCTCGTCGTGATGAAGACTATTTTTCATGTAATGACCATCAAATTATTTTTTATGCCTTTATTAACGACTATATTTATTATTAAATCAATGCCCATAAACCTTCTATAACATGAATTCATTTAATTCCAATAAATAGTGGAGTCCTCCATCTTGATTTGCTTTTCTTATTGATAATAATTAGTTGAGTTCCAAAATAAAGAGTACCTCTCATAATTTCTAGTTAGCCGATCTCCTCTTTTGATTCGAAGAACACATTTTGATACATTCATAATGAAACTAACATATGTGCCAAAACAACCTAGAATATTAATTCAATCAATCAAATATAAACACCATTGAAACTCTAAATCTACTAACTTCCATGAGAGGAAGTAATAATTCATCTTGGTTTGGATTTTGTGCTAAAGTGAAGTTGTTTAATTCCTAAATAATGACACTTTCTTATCACCTCAAGCTAATTAAGCTCCACTCATCATTACAAGGACTATTTTTCATGCAATGAAGACGAAATTATCTTTTGTCATTATTAACGACTATATTTACTATAAAAAGGATGCCCATGAACCTCATATAACATGAATTTATTTAATTCCAACAAATAATGGAGTCCTTCATCTTGATTTGCATTTTTATTGAGAATAATTGGTTGAGTTCCACAAAAAAGAGCACCTCCTATCATTTCTAGTTAGCAGTGCTCCACTTTTGGTTTGAAGCACATATTTGGATATATTGACGATGAAATTAATATATGTGGCTCAACAACCTAGTATATTAATTAAATCAAACAAATATAAACACCATTGAAACTCTAGATCTACTTGCTTCCAACAGCAAAGGCAATCATTCATCTTGGTTTGCATTCCTTGCTAATGTGAAGTCATTTAATTTCTAAACAATGAGACTTTGTTATCATCTCAAGATAATTAGGCTCCGCTCGTCGTTACAAAAACTATTTTTCATGTAATCACCATCAAATTATTTTTTGTGCCTTTATTAACGACTATATTTATTATAAAATCGATGCCCATAAACCTTCTATAGCATGAATTCATTCAATTCCAAAAAATAGTGGAGTCCTCCATCTTGATTTGCTTTTCTTAATGATAGTAATTGGTTGAGTTCCAAAAGAAAGAGTACCTCTCATAATTTCTAGTTAGCAGAGCTCCTCCTTTGATTCCAAGAACACATTTTGATACATTCATAATGAAATTAACATATGTGCCAAAACAACCTAGAATATTAATTCAATCAATCAAATCTAAACACCATTGAAACTCTAAATCTACTAACTTCCATGAGAGGAAGTAATAATTCATCTTGGTTTGGATTTTGTGCTAAGGTGAATTTGTTTAATTCCTAAATAATGACACTTTCTTATCACCTCAAGCTAATTAAGCTCCGCTCATCGTTACAAGGTCTATTTTTCATGCAAGAAAGACGAAATTATCTTATGTCATTATTAACGACTATAGTTATTATAAAAATGATGCCCATAAACCTCATATAACATGAATTCATTCAATTCCAACAAACACTGGAGTCCTTCATCTTGATTTGCATTTCTTATTGATAATAATTGGTTGAGTTCCACAAAAAAGAGCACCTCCTATCATTTCTAGTTAGCAGTGCTCCACTTTTGGTTCGAAGCACATATTTGGATATATTGACGATGAAATTAATATATGTGGATAACAACCTAGTATATTCATTAAATCAAACAAATATAAATACCATTGAAACTCTAAATCTACTTACTTCCAACAGCAAAAGCAATCATTCTTCTTGGTTTGCATTTCGTGCTAATGTGAAATCATTTAATTCCTAAACAATGAGACTATGTTATCCCCTCAAGCTAATTAGGCTCTGCTCGTCGTGATGAAGACTATTTTTCATGTAATGACCATCAAATTATTTTTTATGCCTTTATTAACGACTATATTTATTATTAAATCAATGCCCATAAACCTTCTATAACATGAATTCATTTAATTCCAACAAATAGTGGAGTCCTCCATCTTGATTTGCTTTTCTTATTGATAATAATTAGTTGAGTTCCAAAATAAAGAGTACCTCTCATAATTTCTAGTTAGCCGATCTCCTCTTTTGATTCGAAGAACACATTTTGATACATTCATAATGAAACTAACATATGTGCCAAAACAACCTAGAATATTAATTCAATCAATCAAATCAAAACACCATTGAAACTCTTAATCTACTAACTTCCATGAGAGGAAGTAATAATTCATCTTGGTTTGGATTTTGTGCTAAAGTGAAGTTGTTTAATTCCTAAATAATGAGACTTTCTTATCACCTCAAGTTAATTAAGCTCCCCTCATCATTACAAGGACTATTTTTCATGCAATGAAGACGAAATTATCTTTTGTCATTATTAACGACTATATTTATTATAAAAACGATGCCCATGAACCTCATATAACATGAATTTATTTAATTCCAACAAACAATGGAGTCCTTCATCTTGATTTGCATTTTTATTGATAATAATTGGTTGAGTTCCACAAAAAAGAGCACCTCCTATCATTTCTAGTTAGCAGTGCTCCACTTTTGGTTCGAAGCACATATTTGGATATATTGACGATGAAATTAATATATGTGGCTCAACAACCTAGTATATTAATTAAATCAAACAAATATAAACACCATTGAAACTCTAAATCTGCTTGCTTCCAACAGCAAAAGCAATCATTCATCTTGGTTTGCATTCCTTGCTAATGTGAAGTCGTTTAATTTCTAAACAATGAGACTTTGTTATCACCACAAGATAATTAGCCTCTGCTCGTCGTTACAAGGACTATTTTTCATGTAATCACCATCAAATTATTTTTTGTGCCTTTCTTAACGACTATATTTATTATAAAATCGATGCCCATGAACCTTCTATAGCATGAATTCATTCAATTCCAAAAAATAGTGGAGTACTCCATCTTGATTTGCTTTTCTTAATGATAGTAATTGGTTGAGTTCCAAAAGAAAGAGTATCTCTCATCATTTCTAGTTAGCGGAGCTCCTCCTCTGATGCCAAGAACACATTTTGATACATTCATAATGAAATTAACATATGTGCTAAAACAACCTAGAATATTAATTCAATCAATCAAATTGAAACACCATTGAAACTCTAAATCTACTAACTTCCATGAGAGGAAGTAATAATTCATCTTGGTTTGGATTTTGTGCTAAAGTGAAGTTGTTTAATTCCTAAATAATGACACTTTCTTATCACCTCAAGCTAATTAAGCTCCCCTCATCATTACAAGGACTATTTTTCATGCAATGAAGACGAAATTATCTTTTGTCATTATTAACGACTATATTTATTATAAAAACGATGCCCATGAACCTCATATAACATGAATTTATTTAATTCCAACAAACAATGGAGTCCTTCATCTTGATTTGCATTTTTGTTGATAATAATTGGTTGAGTTCCACAAAAAAGAGCACCTCCTATCATTTCTAGTTAGCAGTGCTCCACTTTTGGTTCGAAGCACATATTTGGATATATTGACGATGAAATTAATATATGTGGCTCAACAACCTAGTATATTAATTAAATCAAACAAATATAAACACCATTGAAACTCTAAATCTACTTGCTTCCAACAGCAAAAGCAATCATTCATCTTGGTTTGCATTCCTTGCTAATGTGAAGTCGTTTAATTTCTAAACAATGAGACTTTGTTATCACCACAAGATAATTAGCCTCTGCTCGTCGTTACAAGGACTATTTTTCATGTAATCACCATCAAATTATTTTTTGTGCCTTTCTTAACGACTATATTTATTATAAAATCGATGCCCATGAACCTTCTATAGCATGAATTCATTCAATTCCAAAAAATAGTGGAGTACTCCATCTTGATTTGCTTTTCTTAATGATAGTAATTGGTTGAGTTCCAAAAGAAAGAGTATCTCTCATCATTTCTAGTTAGCGGAGCTCCTCTCTGATTCCAAGAACACATTTTGATACATTCATAATGAAATTAACATATGTGCTAAAACAACCTAGAATATTAATTCAATCAATCAAATCTAAACACCATTGAAACTCTAAATCTACTAACTTCCATGAGAGGAAGTAATAATTCATCTTGGTTTGGATTTTGTGCTAAGGTGAATTTGTTTGATTCCTAAATAATGACACTTTCTTATCACCTCAAGCTAATTAAGCTCCACTCATCGTTACAAGGTCTATTATTCATGCAAGAAAGACGAAATTATCTTATGTCATTATTAACGACTATATTTATTATAAAAATGATGCCCATAAACCTCATATAACATGAATTCATTCAATTCCAACAAACAATGGAGTCCTTCATCTTGATTTGCATTTCTTATTGATAATAATTGGTTGAGTTCCACAAAAAAGAGCACCTCCTATCATTTCTAGTTAGCAGTGTTCCACTTTTGGTTCGAAGCACATATTTGGATATATTGACGATGAAATTAATATATGTGGATAATAACCTAGTATATTAATTAAATCAAACAAATATAAATACCATTGAAACTCTAAATCTACTTACTTCCAACAGCAAAAGCAATCATTCATCTTGGTTTGCATTCCGGGCTAATGTGAAATCGTTTTATTCCTAAACAATAAGACTTGTAGGAAAACGTGATTAGTGGCTTATGTTGTGCATTGTTAGCTAATTTTAGAATATATCTTTAGAAATAAACTAATTTAGGTAGGTTTTTTAAGGTCCCATAAGTTATGGGATTTGATATACCTTTTATTACTTTCCTTTTTTACTAGGTCTAGCATCTATAAAGCTATTGTCTAATGTATTATTCAGAATGAGAAGGATTATTACTCTTTCAATCTACAACGTTTACTCTTTCAATCTCCAACATGGTATCAGAGCCTTTGTTCTTCTTAGTCTTCTTCCTTCTATTTTTTTTTCTTTTCTTTGACATCAAAACAGATTGCTAGCCTTTATTGCTGGTGATCCCTACTTCACGTGGAAGGCCTTAATTGCCTAGAATTGTTATTTTTTTTTTCATAAAAGATGTCTGAGGTTGCAGAGACAGGTTCTACAACCCAATCAGAGGGGGTTCGATCTCAACAAATTGGAGAACTACAAAGTATCCAAGCTGCATATAGGTTGGATGGAAAAAAATTATCTTAAGTGGTCCCAACTGGTTCGGACAGTGCTGAAAGGAAGAGGGAAGATCAGTCATCTTATGGGTACAGGACCTAAGCCAGGAGATCTGGGTTTTGAGGCATGGGATGAAGAAGACTCCATTATTATGGCATGGCTATGGAGTTCTATGATCCCTGAAATTAGTGACACATGCATGTTCTTGACCACTGCCAAGGATATTTGGAAAGCAATTCAACAAACCTATTCTAAAGCTAGAGATGCAGCTCAAGTATATGATGTCAAGGTAAAGACAATGACAGCAAAACAAGGAAACAAAACACTGAATATGCCAATCAATTGAAATCCTTGTGGCAAGAGCTGGATCATTATAGGGTGATAAAAACCAAATGTCCAGATGATGCAGCGGTTCTAAAGGCATTCATTGAGCAAGACAGGGTTTATGAGTTCCTCGTTGGTCTTAACCCTGAATTTGATCAAGTAAGGGTCCAAATTCTTGGCAAGTTAGAAGTTTCATGTTTTAATGAGGTGGTGGCAATAATCTGAAGCGAGGAAAGTAGAAGAGGTCTGATGCTAGAATCACAAATGATGGATAACTCAGTCATGATAGCTAGGGGTGACAACAAATTAGTCACAAATATGGACAGAGCACCATATTTTGGAAGTGGACAGCTTAATCAACCAAAAAGCTCAAAAAACCGTGACAAACTTGTGGTGCACCTATTGTAATAAGGCACGCCATACTCGTGAAAGGTGTTGGAAGCTTCATGGAAAGCCCCCCAGTCGAGAATGGGGACAGAAAGGAGAACAACCAAGGAACTATAGGCAGGCTCACGTTGCTGCAGTACAACTAAGTGAATCAACCCCAATGGAGATAGGCAGTCCTAACCAAGAAGTGATCGAGAGGACAGGATCACTTATCAACAACCTTGAAACACCCTCAGGTACCTGTTCTTTGGCATATTCAGGTGAGTTTCCATTCTTCATTGGGTTAAATGTTTCGGGTACAACCTTTGCCAACTCCTGGGTCATGGACTCAGGAGCTACTGACCATATGACTCACTTACCAAATATTTTTTCCACGTATTCCCCATGTCCAAGCAGTAGGAAAATAGCCACAGCAGACGGTTCGGTGACCACTGTAGCCGGTGTAGGGAATGTTAAAATAGGTCCATCACTGATCCTAAAAAATGTCCTCCATGTCCCTAAACTGTCCACAAATTTTATTTCTATACAAAAACTTACTCAAGATTTATACTGCAATGTGGTTTTTCATCAAGACTATTGTGAATTTCAGGACAAGGATTCGGGGAAGATGATTGGACATGCTAAAGAACGGTATGGTCTCTACTACCTTGAAGCACCAAGTCAGTTAAACATTACTAAGGGCAGATTATCCCATTCTTTTATGTCAGAAAATCTTTCATCCAATAAAGAGAAATTTTGGCTCCATCATCGCTGACTTGGACATCCATCTTTTAGAATTATTGAAATTCTGTTTCCTTCTTTGTTTAAAAATCTAAATGTTGAAAACCTTTCATTGTGAGGTATGTGAAACTTGCTAAACATAAGCGTATACCAATTCCAGCCAGTAACAAAAGGAGTTCGGTTCCTTTCTATCTTGTTCATAGTGATATTTGGGGTCCTACGTCTATTCCTAATATTTCTGGAGCAAGATGGTTTGTTTCATTTATTGATGACTGTACTCGTGTTGCCTGGATTTTTCTACTCAAGCATAAATCAGATGTTATTACCGTTCTCCCAAATTTTTTCTCCATGGTCAAAAATCAATTTGGAATCAATATCAAAAGGTTTAGGTCAGATAATGCTAGGGAATATTTCAATCAAACCCTAACTCCATATTTTCAAAAAGAAGGTATAGTACATGAATCATCTTGTGTGTCAATACCCCACAACAAAATGGAGTAGCGGAAAGGAAAAATGGTCACCTTCTTGAAAAAACCCGAGCCTTTATGTTCCAAAACAATGTGCCTAAAAATTTTTGGGGGGAAGCAGTTCTCATTGCTGCCCATCTCATAAATCGTTTGCCATCTAGAGTTTTGGGATTCAAAAGTCCTATGGAAATACTCTCCACATTCTACCCTGACCTACAAACTACAAATAACCTTGTTCCTAGAATATTTGGGTGTGTATCATTTGTTCATGTTGACTGTCCAACTAAAGGGAAATTAGATCCAAGGGCAATAAAATGTGTCTTTGTGGGGTATTCCTCAACTCAAAAGGGGTATAAGTGCTACCATCCTCCATCAAGGAAGTTCTATGTCTCAATAGATGTCACTTTCAATGAACATGAGTCTTACTTCACCCATCCTTATTTTCAAGGGGAGAATTTAACAATAGAAAATAAGGATGAGGATGTTTTACTTGATCTATCGCCACTGTCCATGTGTAAACCATCTAGTTCATCTTGTCCCATTATACCAAACCGTGTGCCTGAAAATCTTTCTAAACATATAGTTGAAAATGAACCAAACCATATGTCTGAAAAACCAGATTTTGCACCTGAGAATGTAAGTTTTGGCAAGGGCAAGGTGTTCACAAGGAAGAAGATGATCGTTCCTGAATTTATGCAGGTCCAAGAGTCCAACCCAAGTCCTGAGAATGAGGTAACAATATCTAATCCTACATTGCAAAATGAAACTGAATTTCATATGAGTAAGGATGACCAGGATCTTCCCATTGCTATTAGGAAAGCAACAAGAGAGAGCACAAAACAACCTAATCCTACATTGCAAAATGAAACTGAATTTCATATGAGTAGGGATGACCAGGATCTTCCCATTGCTATTAGGAAAGCAACAAGAGAGTGCACAAAACAACCTTTATATCCTCTTGCACACTTTATGTCTTTTAAGAAATTTTCACCATCTCATCGATCCTTCCTTGTTAGCTTAAACACCATTACGATTCCTACCACCTTATCCGAGGCGTTGTCCAACGAGAAATGGAAACAAGCTATGAATGTGGAAATGGAGGCACTTGAGAAAAATAAAACCTGGGAGTTGGTAAAGTTACCAGTGGGAAAGAAGCCTGTAGGGTGTAAATGAGTGTATACAATAAAGTATAGAGCAGATGGATCAATAGAAAGATACAAAGCAAGGTTAGTAGCCAAAGGATATACTCAAAGCTATGGAATTGATTATCTAGAAACTTTTGAACCAGTTGCAAAAATGAATACTGTTAGAGTTTTATTGTCGTTGGCAGCTAACTATGGTTGGGAATTACAGCAGTTCGATGTAAAAAATGCATTCTTGCATGGAGAACTAGAGGAATAAATTTATATGGAGGTCCCACCAGGTTATAGGAAGAACTTGGATTCTCAAACTGTGTGTAAATTGAAGAAAGCCTTATATGGTCTAAAACAATCACCACGAGCATGGTTCGGACGATTTGCTAGAGTTATGATAGCTATGGGATACAAACAAAGCCGAGGGGATCATACATTGTTCATTAAACACTCAAGGTCAGGGGGAGTCACAGCTCTCTTGGTTTATGTTGATGACATAATAGTGACAGGAGATGATGACAAAGAAAAACAAATCTTGAGTCATTGTTTGGGCAAGGAATTTGAGATCAAGGTGTTAGGAAGGCTCAAATATTTTCTTGGGATTGAGGTTGCTCACTCTAAGCAAGGCATTTTATCTCCCAACAAAAGTATGTCACGGATCTCCTAAAGGAAATAGGCATGACAGCATGCAAACCAGCAAGTACTCCAATAGATCAGAATGTCAAACTTGGAAAAGCAGAGGAGGATGTTGCAGTAGACAAGGCAACATATCAACGCCTTGTAGGAAGACTTATTTATTTGTCTCACACACGACCAGATATAACATATGCAGTTAGTGTGATTAGCCAATTCATGCATAACCCAAAGGAAGTTCATCTACAAGCAGCTTACCGAGTATTATAGTACCTTAAGGGAGTACCAGGAAAAGGTATTTTATTCAAAAGGAACGGAGGTTTAGTACTAGAGACATACACAGATGCTGATTATGCTGGGTCAATTGTTGACAGAAAGTCAACCACTGGATATTGCACCTTTCTTGGTGGAAACCTTGTGACATGGAGGAGTAAAAAACAGAATGTAGTGGCCAGGTCTAGTGTAGAAGCAGAATTTCGAGCAATGGCTCAAGGTGTGTGTGAAGTACTTTGGTTAAAAATCATTCTAGAAGACTTGAGGATTAAATGGGATGGCTCAATAAGACTCTATTGTGACAACAAGTCTGCAATCAGCATAGCTCACAACCCAGTACAACATGATTAAACAAAGCACATTGAAGTCGACAGACACTTTATCAAAGAACACTTGGAGAGCGGGTTGATTTGTACCCCTTACATGCCTACACACAGCCAGCTTGCGGATGTACTCACCAAAGGGTTAACCAGTTCGATGTTTCAAAATATAATATCCAAGCTGGGAATGGAAAATGCCTATTCACCAGCTTGAGGGGGAGTGTAGGAAAACGTGATTAGTGGCTTATGTTGTGCATAGTTAGCTATTTTTAGAATATATCCTTAGAAATAAACTAATTTGGGTATGTTTTTTAAGGTCCCATAAGTTATGGGATTTGATGTATTTTTACCTTTTATTACTTTCCTTTTTTTACTAGGTCTAGCATCTATAAAGCTATTGTCTAATGTATTATTCAAAATAAGAAGGATTATTACTCTTTCAATCTCCAACAATAAAGAAACTAACATATGTGCCAAAACAACCTACAATATTAATTCAATCAATCAAATATAAACACCATTGAAACTCTAAGTCCAGTAACTTCCATGAGAGGAAGTAATAATTTATCTTGGTTTGGATTTTGTGCTAAAGTGAAGTTGTTTAATTCCTAAATAATGAAACTTTCTTATCACCTCAAGCTAATTAAGCTCCGCTCATCATTACAAGGACTATTTTTCATGCAATGAAGATGAAATTATCTTTTGTCATTATTAACGAGTATATTTATTATAAAAACGAAACCCATGAACCTCATATAACATGAATTTATTTAATTCCAACAAACAATGGAGTCCTTCATCTTGATTTGCATTTTTATTGAGAATAATTGGTTGAGTTCCACAAAAAAGAGCACCTCCTATCATTCCTAGTTAGCAATGCTCCACTTTTGGTTCGAAGCACATATTTGGATATATTGACAATGAAATTAATATATGTGGATAAACAACTTAGTGTATTAATTAAATCAAACAAATATAAACACCATTGAAACTCTAAATCTACTTGCTTCCAACAGCAAAAGCAATCATTCATCTTGGTTTGCATTCCGTGCTAATGTGAAATCGTTTAATTCCTAAACAATGAGACTATGTTATCCCCTCAAGCTAATTATGCTATGCTCGTCATGACAAAGACTATTTTTCTTGTAATGACCATCAAATTATTTTTTGTGCCTTTATTAACGACTATATTTATTATAAAATCGATGCCCATGAACCTTCTATAACATGAATTCATTTAATTCCAACAAATAGTGGAGTCCTCCATCTTGATTTGCTTTTCTTATTGATAATAATTGGTTGAGTTCCAAAATAAAGAGTACCTCTCATAATTTCTACTTAGCAAAGCTCCTCTTTTGATTCCAAGAACACATTTTGATACATTCATAATGCAACTAACATATGTGCCAAAACCACCTAGAATATTAATTCAATCAATCAAATATAAACACCATTGAAACTCTAAATCTACTAACATCCATGAGAGGAAGTAATAATTCATCTTCGTTTGGATTTTATACTAAAGTGAAGTGGTTTAATTCCTAAATAATGAGACTTTCTTATCACCTCAAGCTAATTAAGCTCCGCTCATCATTACAAGGACTATTTTTCATGCAATGAAGAAATTATCTTTTGTCATTATTAACGACTATATTTATTATAAAAACGATGCCCATGAACCTCATATAACATGAATTTATTTAATTCCAACAAACAATGGAGTCCTTCATCTTGATTTTCATTTTTTTTGATAATAATTGGTTGAGTTCCACAAAAAAGAGCACCTCCTATAATAATTGGCTCGTTACAAGGACTATTATCATGTAATGACCATGAAATTATCTTTTGTGTCTTTATTAATGACAATATTTATTATAAAAATGATCCCCATGAAGCTTCTATAACATGAATTCATTCAATTCCAACAAATAGTAGAGTCCTCCATCTTGATTTGCTTTTCTTATTGATAATAATTGGTTGAGTTCCAAAATAAAGTGTACCTCTCATGATTTCTAGTTAGCAGTGGTCCTCTTTTGATTCCAAGAACACCTTTTGATACATTGATAATGAAATTAACATATGGGGCAAAACAACCTAGAATATAAAATCAATCAATCAAATCTGAACACCATTGAAACTCTAAATCTACTAACTTCCATGAGTGAAAGCAATAATTTATCTTGGTTTGCAATTTTTGCCAATGTGAAGTTCTTTAATTCCTGAATAATGAGACTTTCTTATCACCTCAAGCCAATTAGGCTCCGCACGTCGTTAGAAGGACTATTTTTCATGCAATGACCATGAAATTATCTTTTGTCTTTTTTAACAACTATATTTATTATAAAAACAATGCCCATGAACGTCATATAACATGAACTCATTCAATTCCAACAAACAAGGGAGTCCATCATCTTGATTTGCATTTCTAATTCATAATAATTGGTTGGGTTCCACAAAAAAGAGCACCTCCTATCATTTCTAGATAGCAGTGCTCCAATTTTGGTTCAAAGCACATATTTTGATATATTGACAATGAAATTAATATATGTGGATAAACAACCTAGTGTATTAATTAAATCAAACAAATCTAAACACCATTGAAACTCTAAATCTACTTACATCCAACAGCAAAAGCAATCATTCATCTTGGTTTGCATTCCGTGCTAATGAGAAATCATTTAATTCCTAAACAATGAGACTATGTTATCCCCTCAAGCTAATTAGGCTCTGCTCATCGTTACAAGGACTATTTTTCATTTAATGACCATCAAATTATTTTTTGTGCCTTTATTAACGACTATATTTATTATAAAATCGATGCCCATGAACCTTCTATAACATGAAGTCTTTTAATTCCAACAAAGAGTGGAGTCCTCCATCTTAATTTGCTTTTCTTATTGATAATAATTGGTTGAGTTCCAAAATAAAGAGTACCTCTCATCATTTCTAGTTAGCAGAGTTCCTCTTTTGATTCCAAGAACACATTTTCATACAGTCATAATGAAATTAACATATGTGCCAAAACAACCTAGAATATTAATTTAATCAATCAAATCTAAACACCATTGAAACTCTAAATCTACTAACTTCCATGAGAGGAAGTAATAATTCATCTTCGTTTGGATTTTATGCTAAAGTGAAGTGGTTTAATTCCTAAATAATGAGACTTTCTTATCACCTCAAGCTAATTAAGCTCCGCTCATCATTACAAGGACTATTTTTCATGCAATGAAGACGAAATTATCTTTTGTCATTATTAACGACTATATTTATTATAAAAACGATGCCCATGAACCTCATATAACATGAATTTATTCAATTCCAACAAACAATGGAGTCCTTCATCTTGATTTGCATTTTTATTGATAATAATTGGTTGAGTTCCACAAAAAAGAGCACCTCCTATCATTTCTAGTTAGCAGTGCTCCACATTTGGTTCGAAGGACATATTTGGATATATTGACGATGAAATTAATATATGTGGCTAAACAACCTAGTATATTAATTAAATCAAACAAATCTAAACACCATTGAAACTCCAAATCTACTTGCTTCCATCAGCAAAAGCAATTATTCATCTTGGTTTACATTTCGTGCTAATGTGAAGTCGTTGAATTCCTAAACAATGAGGCCTTGTTATCACCTCAAGATAATTAGGCTCGGCTCGTCGTTACAAGGACTATTATCATGTAATGACCATGAAATTATCTTTTGTGTCTTTATTAATGACAATATTTATTATAAAAATGATCCCCATGAACCTTCTATAACATGAATTCATTCAATTCCAACAAATAGTGGAGTCCTCCATCTTGATTTGCTTTTCTTATTGATAATAATTGGTTGAGTTCCAAAATAAAGAGTCCCTCTCATGATTTCTCGTTAGCAGAGCTCCTCTATTGATTCCAAGAACACATTTTGATACACTCATAATGAAATTAACATATGTGCCAAAACAACCTGGAATATTAATTCAATCAATCAAATCTAAACACCATTGAAACTCTAAATCTACTAACTTCCATGAGAGGAAGTAATAATTCATGTTGGTTTCGATTTTGTGCTAAAGTGAATTTGTTTAATTCCTAAATAATGAGACTTTCTTATCACTTCAAGCTAATTAAGCTCTGCTCATCGTTACAAGGTCTATTTTTCATGCAATAAAGACGAAATTATCTTATGTCATTATTAATGACTATATTTATTATAAAAATGATGCCCATAAACCTCATATAACATGAATTCATTCAATTCCAACAAACAATAGAGTCCATCTTGATTTGCATTTCTTATTGATAATAATTGGTTGAGTTCCATAAAAAAGAGCACCTCCTATCATTTCTAGTTAGCAATGCTCCACTTTTGGTCTGAATCACATATTTGGATATATTGACGATGAAATTAATATATGTGGATAACAACCTAGTATATTCATTAAATCAAACAAATCTAAACACCATTGAAACTCCAAATCTACTTGCTTCCATCAGCAAAAGCAATTATTCATCTTGGTTTGCATTTCGTGCTAATGTGAAGTCGTTGAATTCCTAAACAATGAGGCCTTTTTGTCACCTCAAGATAATTAGGCTCGGCTCGTCGTTACAAGGACTATTATCATGTAATGACCATGAAATTATCTTTTGTGTCTTTATTAATGACAATATTTATTATAAAAATGATCCCCATGAACCTTCTATAACATGAATTCATTCAATTCCAACAAATAGTGGAGTCCTCCATCTTGGTTTGCTTTTCTTATTGATAATAATTGGTTGAGTTCCAAAATAAAGAGTCCCTCTCATGATTTCTCGTTAGCAGAGCTCCTCTATTGATTCCAAGAACACATTTTGATACACTCATAATGAAATTAACATATGTGCCAAAACAACCTGGAATATTAATTCAATCAATCAAATCTAAACACCATTGAAACTCTAAATCTACTAACTTCCATGAGAGGAAGTAATAATTCATGTTGGTTTGGATTTTGTGCTAAAGTGAATTTGTTTAATTCCTAAATAATGAGACTTTCTTATCACTTCAAGCTAATTAAGCTCTACTCATCGTTACAAGGTCTATTTTTCATGCAATAAAGACGAAATTATCTTATGTCATTATTAATGACTATATTTATTATAAAAATGATGCCCATAAACCTCATATAACATGAATTCATTCAATTCCAACAAACAATAGAGTCCATCTTGATTTGCATTTCTTATTGATAATAATTGGTTGAGTTCCATAAAAAAGAGCACCTCCTATCATTTCTAGTTAGCAGTGCTCCACTTTTGGTCTGAATCACATATTTGGATATATTGACGATGAAATTAATATATGTGGATAACAACCTAGTATATTCATTAAATCAAACAAATCTAAACACCATTGAAACTCCAAATCTACTTGCTTCCATCAGCAAAAGCAATTATTCATCTTGGTTTGCATTTCGTGCTAATGTGAAGTCGTTGAATTCCTAAACAATGAGGCCTTGTTGTCACCTCAAGATAATTAGGCTCGGCTCGTCGTTACAAGGACTATTATCATGTAATGACCATGAAATTATCTTTTGTGTCTTTATTAATGACAATATTTATTATAAAAATGATCCCCATGAACCTTCTATAACATGAATTCATTCAATTCCAACAAATAGTGGAGTCCTCCATCTTGGTTTGCTTTTCTTATTGATAATAATTGGTTGAGTTCCAAAATAAAGAGTCCCTCTCATGATTTCTCGTTAGCAGAGCTCCTCTATTGATTCCAAGAACACATTTTGATACACTCATAATGAAATTAACATATGTGCCAAAACAACCTGGAATATTAATTCAATCAATCAAATCTAAACACCATTGAAACTCTAAATCTACTAACATCCATGAGAGGAAGTAATAATTCATGTTGGTTTGGATTTTGTGCTAAAGTGAATTTGTTTAATTCCTAAATAATGAGACTTTCTTATCACCTCAAGCTAATTAAGCTCCGCTCATCATTACAAGGTCTATTTTTCATGCAATAAAGACGAAATTATCTTATGTCATTATTAATGACTATATTTATTATAAAAATGATGCCCATAAACCTCATATAACATGAATTCATTCAATTCCAACAAACAATAGAGTCCTTCATCTTGATTTGCATTTCTTATTGATAATAATTGGTTGAGTTCCATAAAAAAGAGCACCTCCTATCATTTCTAGTTAGCAGTGCTCCACTTTTGGTCTGAATCACATATTTGGATATATTGACGATGAAATTAATATATGTGGATAACAACCTAGTATATTCATTAAATCAAACAAATCTAAACACCATTGAAACTCCAAATCTACTTGCTTCCATCAGCAAAAGCAATTATTCATCTTGGTTTGCATTTCGTGCTAATGTGAAGTCGTTGAATTCCTAAACAATGAGGCCTTGTTGTCACCTCAAGATAATTAGGCTCGGCTCGTCGTTACAAGGACTATTATCATGTAATGACCATGAAATTATCTTTTGTGTCTTTATTAATGACAATATTTATTATAAAAATGATCCCCATGAACCTTCTATAACATGAATTCATTCAATTCCAACAAATAGTGGAGTCCTCCATCTTGGTTTGCTTTTCTTATTGATAATAATTGGTTGAGTTCCAAAATAAAGAGTCCCTCTCATGATTTCTCGTTAGCAGAGCTCCTCTATTGATTCCAAGAACACATTTTGATACACTCATAATGAAATTAACATATGTGCCAAAACAACCTGGAATATTAATTCAATCAATCAAATCTAAACACCATTGAAACTCTAAATCTACTAACATCCTTGAGAGGAAGTAATAATTCATGTTGGTTTGGATTTTGTGCTAAAGTGAATTTGTTTAATTCCTAAATAATGAGACTTTCTTATCACCTCAAGCTAATTAAAGCTCCCGCTCATCATTACAAGGTCTATTTTTCATGCAATAAAAGACGAAATTATCTTATGTCATTATTAATGACTATATTTATTATAAAAATGATGCCCATAAACCTCATATAACATGAATTCATTCAATTCCAACAAACAATAGAGTCCTTCATCTTGATTTGCATTTCTTATTGATAATAATTGGTTGAGTTCCATAAAAAAGAGCACCTCCTATCATTTCTAGTTTGCAGTGCTCCACTTTTGGTCTGAATCACATATTTGGATATATTGACGATGAAATTAATATATGTGGATAACAACCTAGTATATTCATTAAATCAAACAAATATAAATACCATTGAAACTCTAAATCTACTAACTTCCAACAGCAAAAGCAATCATTCACCTTCGTTTGCATTCCGTGCTAATGTGAAATCATTTAATTCCTAAACAATGAGACTATGTTATCCCCTCAAGCTAATTAGGCTCTGCTCGTCGTGACGAAGACTATTTTTCATGTAATGACCATCAAATTATTTTTTGTGCGTTTATTAACGACTATATTTATTATAAAATTGATGCCCATGAACCTTCTATAACATGAATTCATTTAATTCCAACAAATAGTGGAGTCCTCCATCTTGATTTGCTTTTCTCATTGATAATAATTGCTTGAGTTCCAAAATAAAGAGTACCTCTCATAATTTCTAGTTAGTAGAGCTCCTCTTTTGATTCCACGAACACATTTTGATACATTCATAATGAAACAACATATGTGCCAAAACAACCTACAATATTAATTCAATCAATCAAATATAAACACCATTGAAACTCTAAATCTACTAACTTGCATGAGAAGAAGTAATAATTCATCTTGGTTTGGATTTTGTGCTAAAGTGAAGTTGTTTAATTCCTAAATAATGAGACTTTCTTATCACCTCAAGCTAATTAAGCTCCACTCATCATTACAAGGACTATTTTTCATGCAATGAAGACGAAATTATCTTTTGTCATTATTAACGACTATATTTATTATAAAAATGATGCCCATGAACCTCATATAACATGAATTTATTTAATTCCAACAAAAAATGGAGTCCTTCATCTTGATTTGCATTTTTATTGATAATAATTGGTTGAGTTCGACAAAAAAGAGCACCTCCTACCATTTCTAGTTAGCAGTGCTCCACTTTTGGTTCGAAGCACATATTTGGATATATTGATGATCAAATTAACATATGTAGCTCAACAACCTAGTATATCAATTAAATGAAACAAATATAAACACCATTAAAACTCTAAATCTACTTGCTTCCAACAGCAAAAGCAATCATTCATCTTGGTTTGCATTCCTTGCTAATGTGAAGTCGTTTAATTTCTAAACAATGAGACTTTGTTATCACCTCAAGATAATTAGGGTCTGCTCGTCGTTACAAGGACTATTTTTCATGTAATGGCCATCAAATTATTTTTTGTGCCTTTATGTATATTTATTATAAAATCGATGCCCATGAACCTTCTATAACATGAATTCATTTAATTCCAACAAATAGTGGAGTCCTCCATCTTGATTTGCTTTTCTCATTGATAATAATTGGTTGAGTTCCAAAATAAAGAGTACCTCTCATCATTTCTAGTTAGCAGAGCTCCTCCTCTGATTCCAAGAACACATTTTGATACATTGATAATGAAATTAACATATGTGCCAAAACAACCTAGAATATTAATTCAATCAATCAAATCTAAACACCATTGAAACTCTAAATCTACTAACATCCATAAGAGGAAGTAATAATTCATCTTGGTTTGGATTTTGTGCTAAAGTGAATTTGTTTAATTCCTAAATAATGAGACTTTCTTATCACCTCAAGCTAATTAAGCTCCGCTCATCGTTACAAGGTCTATTTTTCATGCAATAAAGACGAAATTATCTTATGTCATTATTAACGACTATACTTATTATCAAAATGATGCCCATAAACTTCATAGAACATGAATTCATTCAATTCCAACAAACAATGGAGTCCTTCATCTTGATTTGCATTTCTTATTGATAATAATTGGTTGAGTTCCACGAAAAAGAGCACCTCCTACCATTTCTAGTTCACAGTGCTCCACTTTTGGTTTGAAGCACATATTTGGATATATTGACGATGAAATTAATAAATGTGGATTAACAACCTTGTATATTCATTAAATCAAACAAATATAAACACCATTGAAACTCTAAATCTACTTACTTCCATCAGCAAAAGCAATCATTCATCTTGGTTTGCATTTCGTGCTAATGTGAAGTCGTTCAATTGCTAAATAATGAGACTTTGTTCTCACGTCAAGATAATTAGGCTCCGCTCGTCGTTACGAGCACTATTTTTCATGCAATGACCATGAAATTATCTTTTGTGCCTTTATTAACGACTATATTTATTATAAAATTGATGCCCATGAACCTTCTATAACATGAATTCATTTAATTCCAACAAATAGTGGAGTCCTCCATCTTGATTTGCTTTTCTCATGGATAATAATTGGTTGAGTTCCAAAATCCAGAGCACCTCTCATCATTTCTAGTTAGCAGAGCTCCTCTTTTAATTCCAAGATCACATTTTGATACATTGATAATGAAATTAACATATGTGCCAAAACAACCTAGAATATTAATTCAATCAATCAAATCTAAACACCATTGAAACTCTAAATCTACTAACTTCCATGAGTGGAAGTTAGAATTCATCTTGGTTCGGATTTTGTGCTAAAGTGAAGTTGTTTAATTCCTAAATAATGAGACGTTCTTATCACCTCAAGCTAATTAAGTTCCGCTCATAGTTACAAGGACTATTTTTCATGCAATAAAGACGAAATTAACTTATGTCATTATTAACGATGCCCATGAACCTCATATAACTTGAATTCATTTAATTCCAACAAACAATGGAGTCCTTCATCTTGATTTGCTCCACTTTTGGTTCGAAGCACATATTTGGATATATTGACGATGAAATTAATATATGTGGCTAAACAACCTAGTATATTAATTAAATCAAACAAATCTAAACACCATTCAAACTCTAAATCTACTTACTTCCATCAGCAAAAGCAATCATTCATCTTGATTTGCATTTCGTGCTAATGTGAAGTCATCTAATTCCTAAATAATGAGACATTGTTATCACCTCAAGCTAATTAGGCTCTGCTCGTCGTTACAAGGACTATTTTTCATGTAATCACCATGAAATTATTTTTTGTGTCTTTATTAGTGACTAT
Organism: Ceriops zippeliana; assembly: GCA_037897445.1. Lineage (NCBI taxonomy): Eukaryota > Viridiplantae > Streptophyta > Magnoliopsida > Malpighiales > Rhizophoraceae > Ceriops > Ceriops zippeliana. Next base: position 217,631 of record JBAPLH010000353.1, on the reverse strand, counting down.
ATTTAACATAAAAACGATGCCAATCAACCTTCTATAACATGAATTCATTCAATTCCAACAAATAGTGGAGTCCTCCATCTTGATTTGTTTTTCTTATTGATAATAATTGGTTGAGTTCCAAAATAAAGAGTACCTCTCATGATTTCTCGTTAGCAGAGCTCCTCTATTGATTCCAAGAACACATTTTGATACATTCATAATGAAATTAACATATGTGCCAAAACAACCTAGAATATTAATTGAATCAATCAAATCTGAACACCATTGAAACTCTAAATCTAATAACTTCCATGAGTGAAAGCAATAATTCATCTTGGTTTGCATTTTGTGTGAATGTGGAGTTGTTTAATTCGTAAATAATGAGACTTTCTTATCACCTCAAGCTAATTAGGCTCCGCATATCATTAGAAAGACTATTTTTTTATGCAATGACCATAAAATTATCTTTTGTCTTTTTAAAGACTATATTTATTAGAAAAACGATGCCCATGAACCTTCTATAACATGAATTCATTAAATTCCAACATATAATGGAGTCCTTCATCTTCTTTTGCATTTTTTATTGATAATTATTGATTGCGTTCCAAAATAAAGAGCAGCTCCCATCACTTCTAGTTAGCAGCGCTCCACTTTTGGTTCAAAGCTCTTATTTGGATATATTGATGATGAAAGTAATATATGTGACTAAACAAACTAGTATATTAATTAAATGAAACAAATCTAAACACCATTGAAACTCTAAATCTTCTTACTTCCATCAGCAAAAGCAATCATTCATCTTGTGTTGCATTTAGTGCTAATGTGAAGTCGTTTAATTCCTAAACAACGAGACTTTGTTATCACCTCAAGCTAATTAGGCTCCGCTCCTCATTACAAAGACTATTTTTCATGTAATAACAATGAAATTATCTTTTGTGTCTTTATTAATGACTATATTTATTATAAAATTGATGCCCATGAACCTTCTATAACATGAATTCATTCAATTCCAACAAATAGTGGAGTCCTCCATCTTGATTTGCTTTTCTTATTGATAATAATTGGTTGAGTTCCAAAATAAAGAGTACCTCTCGTCATTTCTAATTAGCAGTGCTGCTCTTTTGATTCCAAGAAAACATTTTGATATATTGATGATAAAATTCAAATATGTGGCAAAACAACTGAGAATATTAATTCAATCAATCAAATCCAAACACCATTGAAACTCTAAATCAACTAACTTCCATGAGTGAAAGCAATAATTCATCTTGGTTTGCATTTTGTGCTAATGTGAAGTTGTTTAATTCATAAACAATGAGACTTTCTTATCACCTCAAGCTAATTAGGGTCCCCACGTCGTTAGAAGGACTATTTTTCATGCAACGACCGTGAAATTATCTTTTGTCTTTTCAACGACTATATTTATTAGAAAAACGATGCCATGAACCTTCTATAACATGAATTCATTCAATTCCAACAAATAATGGAGTCCTTCATCTTCTTTTGCATTTTTTATTGATAATTATTGATTAAGTGCCAAAATAAAGAGCAGCTCCGATCATTTCTAGTTAGCAGCGCTCCACTTTTGGTTCGAAGATTTTATTTGGAGATATTGATGATGAAAGTAATATATGTGGCTAAGCAACCTAGTATATTAATTAAATCACACAAATCTAAACACCATTGAAACTCTAAATCTACTAACTTCCATGAGTGGAAGCAATAATTCATCTTGGTTTGCATTTTGTGCTGAAGTGAAGTTGTTTAATTCCTAAATAATGAGACTTTCTTATCACCTCAAGCTAATTAAGCTCTGCTCATCATTAGAAGGACTATTTTTCATGCAAAGAAGACGAAATTATATTTTGTCTTTATTAACGACAATATTTATTATAAAAACGATGCCCATGAACCTCATATAAAATGAATTTATTCAATTCCAACAAACAAAGGAGTCCTTCATCTTGATTTGCATTTTTATTGATAATAATTGGTTGAGTTTCACAAAAAAGAGCACCTCCTATCATTTCTAGTTAGCAGTGCTCCACTTTTGGTTCGAAGCACATATTTGGATATATTGACGATGAAATTAATATATGTGGATAAACAACCTTCTATAGTCATTAAATCAAACAAATATAAACACCATTGAAACTCTAAATCTACTTACTTCCATCAGCAGAAGCAATCATTCATCTTGGTTTGCATTTCGTGCTAATGTGAAGTCTTTCAATTGCTAAATAATGAGACTTTGTTATCACCTCAAGATAGTTAGGCTCCGCTCGTCTTTACAAGGACTATTTTTCATGCAATGACCATGAAATTATCTTTTGTGCCTTTATTAATGACTATATTTATTATAAAATTGATGCCCATGAACCTTCTATAACATGAATTCATTTAATTCCAACAAATAGTAGACTCCTCCATCTTGATATGCTTTTCTTATTGATAATAATTAGTTGAGTTCCAAAATAAAGAGCACCTCTCATCATTTCTAGTTAGCAGAGCTCCTCTTTTGATTCCAAGAACACATTTTGATACATTGATAATGAAATTCACATATGTGCCAAAACAACCTAGAATATTAATTCAATCAATCAAATCTAAACACCATTGAAACTCTAAATCTACTAACTTCCATGAGTGGAAGTTATAATTCATCTTGGTTTGGATTTTGTGCTAAAGTGAAGTTGTTTAATTCCTAAATAACGAGACTTTCTTATCACCTCAAGCTAATTAAGCTCCGCTCATCGTTACAAGGACTATTTTTCATGCAATAAAGACGAAATTATCTTATGTCATTATTAACGATGCCCATGAACCTCATATAACTTGAATTCGTTTAATTCCAACAAATAATGGAGTCCTTCATCATGATTTGCTCGACTTTTGGTTCGAAGCACATATTTGGATATATTGATGATGAAATTAATATATGTGGCTAAACAACCCAGTATATTAATTAAATCAAACAAATCTAGACACCATTGAAACTCTAAATCTACTTACTTCTATTAGCAAAAGCAATCATTCATCTTGGTTTGGATTTTGTGCTAAAGTGAAGTTGTTTGATTCCTAAATAACGAGACTTTCTTTTCACCTCAAGCTAATTAAGCACCGCTCATCGTTACAAGGACTATTTTTCATGCAATAAAGACGAAATTATCTTATGTCAATATTCACGATGCCCATGAATCTCATATAACTAGAATTCATTTAATTCCAACAAACAATGGAGTCCTTCATCTTGATTTGCTCCACTTTTGGTTCGAAGCACATATTTGGATATATTGACGATGAAATTAATATATGTGGCTAAACAACCTAGTATATTAATTATATCAAACAAATCTAAACACCATTGAAACTCTAAATCTACTTACCTCTATTAGCAAAAGCAATCATTCATCTTGGTTTGGATTTTGTGCTAAAGTGAAGTTGTTTAATTCCTAAATAACGAGACTTTCTTATCACCTCAAGCTAATTAAGCTCTGCTCATCGTTTCAAGGATTATTTTTCATGCAATAAAGACGAAATTATCTTATGTCATTAGTAACGATGCCCATGAACCTCATATAACTTGAATTCGTTTAATTCCAACAAATAATGGAGTCCTCCATCTTGATTTGCTCCACTTTTGGTTCGAAGCACATATTTGGATATATTGACAATGAAATTAATATATGTGGATAAACAACCTAGTATATTAATTAAATCAAACAAATGTAGACACCATTGAAACTCTAAATCTACTTACTTCTATTAGCAAAAGCAATCATTCATCTTGGTTATGATTTTGTGCTAAAGTGAAGTTGTTTGATTCCTAAATAACGAAACTTTCTTATCACCTCAAGCTAATTAAGCACCGCTCATCGTTACAAGGAATATTTTTCATGCAATAAAGACGAAATTATCTTATGTCAATATTCACGATGCCCATGAATCTCATATAACTAAAATTCATTTAATTCCAACAAACAAAGGAGTCCTTCATCTTGATTTTCTCCACTTTTGGTTCGAAGCACATATTAGGATATATTGACGGTTGAAATTAATATATGTGGCTAAACAAGCTAGTATATTAATTAAATCAAACAAATCTAAACACCATTGAAACTCTAAATCTACTTACCTCTATTAGCAAAAGCAATCATTCATCTTGGTTTGGATTTTGTGCTAAAGTGAAGTTGTTTAATTCCTAAATAACAGGACTTTCTTATCACCTCAAGCTAATTAAGCTCTGCTCATCGTTACAAGGATTATTTTTCATGCAATAAAGACGAAATTATCTTATGTCATTATTAACGATGCCCATGAACCTCATATAACTTGAATTCGTTTAATTCCAACAAATAATGGAGTCCTTCATCTTGATTTGCTCCACTTTTGGTTTGAAGCACGTATTTGGATATATTGATGATGAAATTAATATATGTGGCTAAACAACCTAGTATATTAATTAAATCAAACAAATCTAGACACCATTGAAACTCTAAATCTACTTACTTCCATTAGCAAAAGCAATCATTCATCTTGGTTTGGATTTTGTGCTAAAGTGAAGTTGTTTGATTCCTAAATAACGAGACTTTCTTATCACGTCAAGCTAATTAAGCACCGCTCATCGTTACAAGGACTATTTTTCATGCAATAAAGACGAAATTATCTTATGTCAATATTCACGATGCCCATGAATCTGATATAACTTGAATTCATTTAATTCCAACAAACAATGGAGTCCTTCATCTTGATTTGCTCGACTTTTGGTTCGAAGCACATATTTGGATATATTGACGATGAAATTAATATATGTGGCTAAACAACCTAGTATATTAATTAAATCAAACAAATCTAAACACCATTGAAACTCTAAATCTACTTACCTCTATTAGCAAAAGCAATCATTTATCTTGGTTTGGATTTTGTGCTAAAGTGAAGTTGTTTAATTCCTAAATAACGAAACTTTCTTATCACCTCAAGCTAATTAAGCTCTGCTCATCGTTACAAGGATTATTTTTCATGCAATAAAGACGAAATTATCTTATGTCATTATTAACGATGCCCATGAACCTCATATAACTTGAATTCGTTTAATTCCAACAAATAATGGAGTCCTTCATCTTGATTTGCTTCACTTTTGGTTTGAAGCACATATTTGGATATATTGACGATGAAATTAATATATGTGGCTAAACAACCTAGTATATTAATTAAATCAAACAAATCTAGACACCATTGAAACTCTAAATCTACTTACTTCCATTAGCAAAAGCAATCATTCATCTTGGTTTGGATTTTGTGCTAAAGTGAAGTTGTTTGATTCCTAAATAACGAGACTTTCTTATCACGTCAAGCTAATTAAGCACCGCTCATCGTTACAAGGACTATTTTTCATGCAATAAAGACGAAATTATCTTATGTCAATATTCACGATGCCCATGAATCTGATATAACTTGAATTCATTTAATTCCAACAAACAATGGAGTCCTTCATCTTGATTTGCTCGACTTTTGGTTCGAAGCACATATTTGGATATATTGACGATGAAATTAATATATGTGGCTAAACAACCTAGTATATTAATTAAATCAAACAAATCTAAACACCATTGAAACTCTAAATCTACTTACCTCTATTAGCAAAAGCAATCATTTATCTTGGTTTGGATTTTGTGCTAAAGTGAAGTTGTTTAATTCCTAAATAACGAAACTTTCTTATCACCTCAAGCTAATTAAGCTCCGCTCATCGTTACAAGGACTATTTTTCATGCAATAAAGACGAAATTATCTTATGTGAATATTCACGATGCCCATGAATCTCATATAACTTGAATTCATTTACTTCCAACAAATAATGGAGTCCTTCATCTTGATTTGCTCCACTTTTCGTTCGAAGCACATATTTGGATATATTGATGATGAAAGTAATATATGTGGCTAAACAACCTAGTATATCAATTAAATGAAACAAATCTAAACACCATTGAAACTCTAATCTACTAACTTCCATGAGTGGAAGCAATAATTCATCTTGGTTTGCATTTTGTGCTAAAGTGAAGTTGTTTAATTCCTAAATAACGAGACTTTCTTATCACCTCAAGCTAATTAAGATCTGCTCATCGTTACAAGGACTATTTTTCATGCAATAAAGACGAAATTATCTTATGTCAATATTAACGATGCCCATGAACCTCATATAACTTGAATTCATTTAATTCCAACAAACAATGGCGTCCTTCATCTTGATTTGCTCCACTTTTCATTCGAAGCACATATTTGGAAATATTGATGATGAAAGTAATATATATGGCTAAACAACCTAGTATATTAATTAAATGAAACAAATATAAACACCATTGAAACTCTAAATCTACTAACTTCCATGAGTGGAAGCAATACTTCATCTTGGTTTGCATTTTGTGCTAAAGTGAAGTTGTTTAATTCCTAAATAATGAGACTTTCTTATCACCTCAAGCAAATTATGCTCCGCTCATCCCTAGAAGGACTATTTTTCATGCAATGAAGACGAAATTATCTTTTGTCTTTATGAATGACTATATTTATTATAAAAACGATGCCCATGAACCTTCTATAACATGAATTCATTAAATTCCAACAAATATTGGAGTCCTTCATCCTCATTTGCTCCACTTTTGGTTCGAAGCACATATTTGGATATATTGACGCTAAAATTAATATATGTGGCTAAACAACCTAGTATATTAATTAAATCAGACAAATCTAAACACCATTGAAACTCTAAATCTACTTACCTCCATCAGCAAAAGCAATCATTCATCTTGGTTCGCATTTTGTGCTAATATGAAGTCATATAATTTCTAAATAATGAGACTTTGTTATCACCTCAAGCTAATTAGGCTCTGCTCGTCGTTACAAGGACTATTTTTCATGTAATCACCATGAAATTATGTTTTGTGTCTTTATTAATGACTATATTTAACATAAAAACGATGCCAATCAACCTTCTATAACATGAATTCATTCAATTCCAACAAATCGTGGAGTCCTCCATCTTGATTTGCTTTTCTTATTGATAATAATTGGTTGAGTTCCAAAATAAAGAGTCCCTCTCATGATTTCTGGTTAGCAGTGCTCCTCTTTTGATTCCAAGAACACATTTTGATACATTTACAATGAAATTAACAAATGGGGCAAAACAACCTAGAATATTAATACCATTGAAACTCTAAATCTACTCACTTCCATGAGTGAAAGCAATAATTCATCTTGGTTTGCATTTTGTGCTAATGTGAAGTTGTTTAATTCCTAAGTAATGTGACTTTCTTATCACCTCAAGCTAATTAGGCTCTGCACGTCATTAGAAGGACTATTTTTCATGCAATGACCATCAAATTATATTTTGTCTTTTTAACGACTATATTTATTAGAAAAACGATGCCCATGAACCTTCTATAACATGAATTCATTCAATTCCAACAAATAATGGAGTCCTTCATCTTGATTTGCATTTCTTATTGATAATAATTGGTTGAGTTCCAAAATAAAGAGCAGCTCCCATCATTTCTAGTTAGCAGTGCTCCACTTTTGGTTCGAAGCTCTTTTTTGGATATATTGATGATGAAAGTAATATATGTGGGTAAACAACCTAGTATATTAATTAAATCAAACAAATCTAAACACCATTGAAACTCTAAATCATCTTACTTCCATCAACAAAAGAAATCATTCATCTTGGTTTGCATTTTGTGCTAATGTGAAGTTGTTCAATTGCTAAATAATGAGACTTTCTTATCATTTCAAGCTAATTAGGCTCCGCTTGTCATTAGAAGGACTATTTTTCATGCAATGGCCCTGAAATTATATTTTGTGCCTTTATTAACAACTATATTTATTATAAAATTGATGCCCATGAACCTCATAAAACATGAATTCATTCAATTCCAACAAACAATGGAGTCCTTCATATTGATTTGCATTTCTTATTGATAATAATTGGTTGAGTTCCACAAAAAAGAGCACCTCCTATCATTTCTAGTTAGCGGTGCTCCACTTTGGGTTCGAAGCACATATTTGGATATATTGACGATGAAATTAATATATGTTAATTAAATCAAACAAATATAAACATCATTGAACTCTAAATCTACTTACTTCTAACAGCAAAAGCAATCATTCAACTTGGTTTGCATTTCATGCTAATGAGAAGTCGTTTAATTGCTATACAATGAGACTTTGTTATCACCTCAAGTTAATTAGGCTCCAATCATCGTTACAAGGACTATTTTTCATGTATTGACCATGAAATTATTTTTTGTGCCTTTATTAAGGACTATATTTATTATAAAAATGATCTCCATAAACCCTATATAACATGAATTCATTCAATTCCAACAAATAGTGTAGTTCTCCATCTTGATTTGCTTATCTTATTGATAATAATTGGTTAAGTTCCAAAATAAAGAGTACCTCTTATGATTTCTGGTTAGCAGTGCTTCCTCTTTTGATTCCAAGAAAACATTTTGATACATTTACAATGAAATTAACATATGGGGCAAAACAACCTAGAATATTAATTCAATCAATCAAATATAAACACTATTAAAACTCTAAATCTACTTACTTCCATCAACAAAAGCAATCATTCATCTTGGTTTGCATTTCGTGCTAATGTGAAGACGTTTAATTCCCAAACAATGAGACTTTGTTATCACCTCAAGCTAATTAGGCTCCTCTCGTCGTTACAAGGACTATTTTTCATGTAATGACCATGAAATTCTCTTTTGTGTCTTTATTAACGACTATATTTATTATAAAAATGATCCCCATGAACCTTCTATAACATGAATTCATTCAATTCCAACAAATAGTGGAGTCCTCCATCTTGATTTGCATTTCTTATTGATAATAATTAGTTGAGTTCCAAAATAAAGAGCAGCTCCCATCATTTCTAGTTAGCAGTGCTCCACTTTTGGTTCGAAGCTCTTTTTTGGATATATTGATGATGAAAGTAACATATGTCGCTAACCAACCTAGTATATTAATTAAATCAAACAAATCTAAACACCATTGAAACTCTAAATGTTCTTACTTCCATTAGCAAAAGCAATCATTCATCTTGGGTTGCATTTCGTGCTAATGGGAAGTTGTTCAATTGCTAAATAATGCGACTTTCTTATCACATCAAGCTAATTAGGCTCCGCGCGTCGTTAGATGCACTATTTTTCATGCAACGACCATGAAATTATCTTTTGTCTTTTTAACGACTATATTTATTAGAAAAACGATGCCCATGAACTTTCTATAACATGATATCATTCAATTCCAACAAATAATGGAGTCCTTCATCTTCTTTTGCATTTTTTATTGATAATTATTGATTGAGTTCCAAAATAAAGAGCAGCTCCCATCATTTCTAGTTAGCAGTGCTCCACTTTTGGTTCAAAGATCTTATTTGGATTTATTGATGATGAAAGTAATATATGTCGCTAAACAACCTACTATATTAATTAAATCAAACAAATCTAAACACCATTGAAACTCTAAATCTTCTTACTTCCATCAGCAAAAGCAATCATTCATCTTGGGTTGGATTTCGTGCTAATGTGAAGTTGTTCAATTGCTAAATAATGCGACTTTTTTATCACATCAAGCTAATTAGGCTCCGGTTGTCGTTAGAAGGACTATTTTTCATGCAATGACCATGAAATTATATTTTGTGTCTTTATTAATGACTATATTTATTATAAAAAGGATGCCCATGGACCTTCTATAGCATGAATTCATTCAATTCCTACAAGTAGTGGAGTCCTCCATCTTGATTTGCTTTTCTTATTGATAATAATTGGTTGAGTTCCAAAATAAAGAGTACCTCTCATCATTTCTACTTAGCAATGCTCCTCTTTTGATTCCAAGAACACATTTTTGATACATTGATGATGAAATTCACATATGTGGCAAAACAACTAAGAATATTAATTCAATCAATCAAATCTAAACACCATTGAAACTCTAAATCTACTAACTTACATGAGTGAAAGCAATAATTCTTCTTGGTTTGCATTTTGTGCTAATGTGAAGTTGTTTAATTCATAAATAATGAGACTTTCTTATCACCTCAAGCTAATTAGGCTCCCCACGTCGTTAGAAGGACTAGTTTTTCATGCAACGACCATGAAATTATCTTGTGTCTTTTTAACGACTATATTTATTAGAAAAACGATACCCATGAACCTTCTATAACATGAATTCATTCAATTCCAAGAAATAATGGAGTGCTTCATCTTCTTATCACCTCAAGCTAATTAGGTCCCCCACGTCGTTAGAAGGACTATTTTACATGCAATGAGTATGAAATTATCTTTTGTCTTTTTTTAACGACTCTATTTATTATAAAAAATATGCCCATGGACCTCATATAACATGAATTCATTCAATTCCAACAAACAATGGAGTCCTTCATCTTGATTTCGATTTCTTATTGATAATAATTGGTTGCATTCCACAATAAAGAGCACCTCCTATCCTTTCTAGTTAGTAGTGCTCCACTTTTGGTTCGAAGCACATATTTGGATGTATTGACAATGAAATTAATATATGTGGCTCAACATCTAAGTATATTAATTACATCAAACAAATATAAACACCATTCAAACTCTAAATCTACTTACTTCCATCAACAAAAGCAATCATTCATCTTGGTTTGCATTTCGGGCTAATGTGAAGACGTTTAATTCCCAAACAATGAGACTTTGTTATCACCTCAAGCTAATTAGGCTCCACTCGTCGTTACAAGGACTATTTTTCATGTAATGACCATGAAATTCTCTTTTTGTGTCTTTATTAACGACTATATTTATTATAAAAATGATCCCCATGAACCTTCTATAACATGAATTCATTCAATTCCAACAAATAGTGGAGTCCTCCATCTTGATTTGCATTTCTTATTGATAATAATTAGTTGAGTTCCAAAATAAAGAGCAGCTCCCATCATTTCTAGTTAGCAGTGCTCCACTTTTGGTTCCAAGCTCTTTTTTGGATATATTGAAGATGAAAGTAACATATGTCGCTAACCAACCTAGTATATTAATTAAATCAAACAAATCTAAACACCATTGAAACTCTAAATGTTCTTACTTCCATTAGCAAAAGCAATCATTCATCTTGGGTTGCATTTCGTGCTAATGGGAAGTTGTTCAATTGCTAAATAATGCGACTTTCTTATCACATCAAGCTAATTAGGCTCCGCGCGTCGTTAGATGCACTATTTTTCATGCAACGACCATGAAATTATCTTTTGTCTTTTTAACGACTATATTTATTAGAAAAACGATGCCCATGAACTTTCTATAACATGATATCATTCAATTCCAACAAATAATGGAGTCCTTCATCTTCTTTTGCATTTTTTATTGATAATTATTGATTGAGTTCCAAAATAAAGAGCAGCTCCCATCATTTCTAGTTAGCAGTGCTCCACTTTTGGTTCAAAGATCTTATTTGGATTTATTGATGATGAAAGTAATATATGTCGCTAAACAACCTACTATATTAATTAAATCAAACAAATCTAAACACCATTGAAACTCTAAATCTTCTTACTTCCATCAGCAAAAGCAATCATTCATCTTGGGTTGGATTTCGTGCTAATGTGAAGTTGTTCAATTGCTAAATAATGCGACTTTTTTATCACATCAAGCTAATTAGGCTCCGGTTGTCGTTAGAAGGACTATTTTTCATGCAATGACCATGAAATTATATTTTGTGTCTTTATTAATGACTATATTTATTATAAAAAGGATGCCCATGGACCTTCTATAGCATGAATTCATTCAATTCCTACAAGTAGTGGAGTCCTCCATCTTGATTTGCTTTTCTTATTGATAATAATTGGTTGAGTTCCAAAATAAAGAGTACCTCTCATCATTTCTACTTAGCAATGCTCCTCTTTTGATTCCAAGAACACATTTTGATACATTGATGATGAAATTCACATATGTGGCAAAACAACTAAGAATATTAATTCAATCAATCAAATCTAAACACCATTGAAACTCTAAATCTACTAACTTACATGAGTGAAAGCAATAATTCTTCTTGGTTTGCATTTTGTGCTAATGTGAAGTTGTTTAATTCATAAATAATGAGACTTTCTTATCACCTCAAGCTAATTAGGCTCCCCACGTCGTTAGAAGGACTAGTTTTCATGCAACGACCATGAAATTATCTTGTGTCTTTTTAACGACTATATTTATTAGAAAAACGATACCCATGAACCTTCTATAACATGAATTCATTCAATTCCAAGAAATAATGGAGTGCTTCATCTTCTTATCACCTCAAGCTAATTAGGTCCCCCACGTCGTTAGAAGGACTATTTTACATGCAATGAGTATGAAATTATCTTTTGTCTTTTTTTAACGACTCTATTTATTATAAAAAATATGCCCATGGACCTCATATAACATGAATTCATTCAATTCCAACAAACAATGGAGTCCTTCATCTTGATTTCGATTTCTTATTGATAATAATTGGTTGCATTCCACAATAAAGAGCACCTCCTATCCTTTCTAGTTAGTAGTGCTCCACTTTTGGTTCGAAGCACATATTTGGATGTATTGACAATGAAATTAATATATGTGGCTCAACATCTAAGTATATTAATTACATCAAACAAATATAAACACCATTCAAACTCTAAATCTACTTACTTCCATCAACAAAAGCAATCATTCATCTTGGTTTGCATTTCGGGCTAATGTGAAGACGTTTAATTCCCAAACAATGAGACTTTGTTATCACCTCAAGCTAATTAGGCTCCACTCGTCGTTACAAGGACTATTTTTCATGTAATGACCATGAAATTCTCTTTTTGTGTCTTTATTAACGACTATATTTATTATAAAAATGATCCCCATGAACCTTCTATAACATGAATTCATTCAATTCCAACAAATAGTGGAGTCCTCCATCTTGATTTGCATTTCTTATTGATAATAATTAGTTGAGTTCCAAAATAAAGAGCAGCTCCCATCATTTCTAGTTAGCAGTGCTCCACTTTTGGTTCCAAGCTCTTTTTTTGGATATATTGAAGATGAAAGTAACATATGTCGCTAACCAACCTAGTATATTAATTAAATCAAACAAATCTAAACACCATTGAAACTCTAAATGTTCTTACTTCCATTAGCAAAAGCAATCATTCATCTTGGGTTGCATTTCGTGCTAATGGGAAGTTTGTTCAATTGCTAAATAATGCGACTTTCTTATCACATCAAGCTAATTAGGCTCCGCGCGTCGTTAGATGCACTATTTTTCATGCAAACGACCATGAAATTATCTTTTTGTCTTTTTTAACGACTATATTTATTAGAAAAAACGATGCCCATGAACTTTCTATAACATGATATCATTCAATTCCAACAAATAATGGAGTCCTTCATCTTCTTTTGCATTTTTTATTGATAATTATTGATTGAGTTCCAAAATAAAGAGCAGCTCCCATCATTTCTAGTTAGCAGTGCTCCACTTTTGGTTCAAAGATCTTATTTGGATTTATTGATGATGAAAGTAATATATGTCGCTAAACAACCTACTATATTAATTAAATCAAACAAATCTAAACACCATTGAAACTCTAAATCTTCTTACTTCCATCAGCAAAAGCAATCATTCATCTTGGGTTGGATTTCGTGCTAATGTGAAGTTGTTCAATTGCTAAATAATGCGACTTTTTTATCACATCAAGCTAATTAGGCTCCGGTTGTCGTTAGAAGGGACTATTTTTCATGCAATGACCATGAAATTATATTTTGTGTCTTTATTAATGACTATATTTATTTATAAAAAGGATGCCCATGGACCTTCTATAGCATGAATTCATTCAATTCCTACAAGTAGTGGAGTCCTCCATCTTGATTTGCTTTTCTTATTGATAATAATTGGTTGAGTTCCAAAAATAAAGAGTACCTCTCATCATTTCTACTTAGCAATGCTCCTCTTTTGATTCCAAGAACACATTTTGATACATTGATGATGAAATTCACATATGTGGCAAAACAACTAAGAATATTAATTCAATCAATCAAATCTAAACACCATTGAAACTCTAAATCTACTAACTTACATGAGTGAAAGCAATAATTCTTCTTGGTTTGCATTTTGTGCTAATGTGAAGTTGTTTAATTCATAAATAATGAGACTTTCTTATCACCTCAAGCTAATTAGGCTCCCCCACGTCGTTAGAAGGACTAGTTTTTCATGCAACGACCATGAAATTATCTTGTGTCTTTTTAACGACTATATTTATTAGAAAAAACGATACCCATGAACCTTCTATAACATGAATTCATTCAATTCCAAGAAATAATGGAGTGCTTCATCTTCTTATCACCTCAAGCTAATTAGGTCCCCCACGTCGTTAGAAGGACTATTTTACATGCAATGAGTATGAAATTATCTTTTGTCTTTTTTTAACGACTCTATTTATTATAAAAAATATGCCCATGGACCTCATATAACATGAATTCATTCAATTCCAACAAACAATGGAGTCCTTCATCTTGATTTCGATTTCTTATTGATATAATAATTGGTTGCATTCCACAATAAAGAGCACCTCCTATCCTTTCTAGTTAGTAGTGCTCCACTTTTGGTTCGAAGCACATATTTGGATGTATTGACAATGAAATTAATATATGTGGCTCAACATCTAAGTATATTAATTACATCAAACAAATATAAACACCATTCAAACTCTAAATCTACTTACTTCCATCAACAAAAGCAATCATTCATCTTGGTTTGCATTTCGGGCTAATGTGAAGACGTTTAATTCCCAAACAATGAGACTTTGTTATCACCTCAAGCTAATTAGGCTCCACTCGTCGTTACAAGGACTATTTTTCATGTAATGACCATGAAATTCTCTTTTTGTGTCTTTATTAACGACTATATTTATTATAAAAATGATCCCCATGAACCTTCTATAACATGAATTCATTCAATTCCAACAAATAGTGGAGTCCTCCATCTTGATTTGCATTTCTTATTGATAATAATTAGTTGAGTTCCAAAATAAAGAGCAGCTCCCATCATTTCTAGTTAGCAGTGCTCCACTTTTGGTTCCAAGCTCTTTTTTGGATATATTGAAGATGAAAGTAACATATGTCGCTAACCAACCTAGTATATTAATTAAATCAAACAAATCTAAACACCATTGAAACTCTAAATGTTCTTACTTCCATTAGCAAAAGCAATCATTCATCTTGGGTTGCATTTCGTGCTAATGGGAAGTTGTTCAATTGCTAAATAATGCGACTTTCTTATCACATCAAGCTAATTAGGCTCCGCGCGTCGTTAGATGCACTATTTTTCATGCAACGACCATGAAATTATCTTTTGTCTTTTTAACGACTATATTTATTAGAAAAACGATGCCCATGAACTTTCTATAACATGATATCATTCAATTCCAACAAATAATGGAGTCCTTCATCTTCTTTTTGCATTTTTTATTGATAATTATTGATTGAGTTCCAAAATAAAGAGCAGCTCCCATCATTTCTAGTTAGCAGTGCTCCACTTTTGGTTCAAAGATCTTATTTGGATTTATTGATGATGAAAGTAATATATGTCGCTACTAAACAACCTACTATATTAATTAAATCAAACAAATCTAAACACCATTGAAACTCTAAATCTTCTTACTTCCATCAGCAAAAAGCAATCATTCATCTTGGGTTGGATTTCGTGCTAATGTGAAGTTGTTCAATTGCTAAATAATGCGACTTTTTTTATCACATCAAGCTAATTAGGGCTCCGGTTGTCGTTAGAAGGACTATTTTTCATGCAATGACCATGAAATTATATTTTGTGTCTTTATTAATGACTATATTTATTATAAAAAGGATGCCCATGGACCTTCTATAGCATGAATTCATTCAATTCCTACAAGTAGTGGAGTCCTCCATCTTGATTTGCTTTTCTTATTGATAATAATTGGTTGAGTTCCAAAATAAAGAGTACCTCTCATCATTTCTACTTAGCAATGCTCCTCTTTTGATTCCAAGAACACATTTTGATACATTGATGATGAAATTCACATATGTGGCAAAACAACTAAGAATATTAATTCAATCAATCAAATCTAAACACCATTGAAACTCTAAATCTACTAACTTACATGAGTGAAAGCAATAATTCTTCTTTGGTTTGCATTTTGTGCTAATGTGAAGTTGTTTAATTCATAAATAATGAGACTTTCTTATCACCTCAAGCTAATTAGGCTCCCCACGTCGTTAGAAGGACTAGTTTTTCATGCAACGACCATGAAATTATCTTGTGTCTTTTTAACGACTATATTTATTAGAAAAAACGATACCCATGAAACCTTCTATAACATGAATTCATTCAATTCCAAGAAATAATGGAGTGCTTCATCTTCTTATCACCTCAAGCTAATTAGGTCCCCCACGTCGTCGTTAGAAGGACTATTTTACATGCAATGAGTATGAAATTATCTTTTGTCTTTTTTTTAACGACTCTATTTATTATAAAAAATATGCCCATGGACCTCATATAACATGAATTCATTCAATTCCAACAAACAATGGAGTCCTTCATCTTGATTTCGATTTCTTATTGATAATAATTGGTTGCATTCCACAATAAAGAGCACCTCCCTATCCTTTCTAGTTAGTAGTGCTCCACTTTTGGTTCGAAAAAAGCACATATTTGGA
Source organism: Ceriops zippeliana (assembly GCA_037897445.1). Classification (NCBI taxonomy): domain Eukaryota; kingdom Viridiplantae; phylum Streptophyta; class Magnoliopsida; order Malpighiales; family Rhizophoraceae; genus Ceriops; species Ceriops zippeliana. Next base: position 200,928 of record JBAPLH010000353.1, on the reverse strand, counting down.
TGTATTGACAATGAAATTAATATATGTGGCTCAACATCTAAGTATATTAATTACATCAAACAAATATAAACACCATTCAAACTCTAAATCTACTTACTTACTTCCATCAACAAAAGCAATCATTCATCTTGGTTTGCATTTCGGGCTAATGTGAAGACGTTTAATTCCCAAACAATGAGACTTTGTTATCACCTCAAGCTAATTAGGCTCCACTCGTCGTTACAAGGACTATTTTTTCCATGTAATGACCATGAAATTCTCTTTTTGTGTGTCTTTTATTAACGACTATATTTATTATAAAAAAATGATCCCCATGAACCTTCTATAACATGAATTCATTCAATTCCAACAAATAGTGGAGTCCTCCATCTTGATTTGCATTTCTTATTGATAATAATTAGTTGAGTTCCAAAATAAAAGAGCAGCTCCCATCATTTCTAGTTAGCAGTGCTCCACTTTTGGTTCCAAGCTCTTTTTTGGATATATTGAAGATGAAAGTAACATATGTCGCTAACCAACCTAGTATATTAAATTAAATCAAACAAATCTAAACACCATTGAAAACTCTAAATGTTCTTACTTCCATTAGCAAAAGCAATCATTCATCTTGGGTTGCATTTCGTGCTAATGGGAAGTTGTTCAATTGCTAAATAATGCGACTTTCTTATCACATCAAGCTAATTAGGCTCCGCGCGTCGTTTAGATGCACTATTTTTCATGCAACGACCATGAAATTATCTTTTGTCTTTTTAAACGACTATATTTATTAGAAAAACGATGCCCATGAACTTTCTATAACATGATATCATTCAATTCCAACAAATAATGGAGTCCTTCATCTTCTTTTGCATTTTTTATTGATAATTATTGATTGAGTTCCAAAATAAAGAGCAGCTCCCCATCATTTCTAGTTAGCAGTGCTCCACTTTTGGTTCAAAGATCTTATTTGGATTTATTGATGATGAAAGTAATATATGTCGCTAAACAACCTACTATATTAATTAAAAATCAAACAAAATCTAAACACACATTGAAACTCTAAATCTTCTTACTTCCATCAGCAAAAGCAATCATTCATCTTGGGTTGGATTTCGTGCTAATGTGAAGTTGTTCAATTGCTAAATAATGCGACTTTTTTATCACATCAAGCTAATTAGGCTCCGGTTGTCGTCGTAGAAGGACTATTTTTTCATGCAATGACCATGAAATTATATTTTTTGTGTCTTTATTAATGACTATATTTATTATAAAAAGGATGCCCATGGACCTTCTATAGCATGAATTCATTCAATTCCTACAAGTAGTGGAGTCCTCCATCTTGATTTGCTTTTCTTATTGATAATAATTGGTTGAGTTCCAAAATAAAGAGTACCTCTCATCATTTCTACTTAGCAATGCTCCTCTTTTGATTCCAAGAACACATTTTGATACATTGATGATGAAATTTCACATATGTGGCAAAACAACTAAGAATATTAATTCAATCAATCAAATCTAAACACCATTGAAACTCTAAATCTACTAACTTACATGAGTGAAAGCAATAATTCTTTCTTGGTTTGCATTTTGTGCTAATGTGAAGTTGTTTAATTCATAAATAATGAGACTTTCTTATCACCTCAAGCTAATTAGGCTCCCCACGTCGTTAGAAGGGACTAGTTTTCATGCAACGACCATGAAATTATCTTGTGTCTTTTTAACGACTATATTTATTAGAAAAAACGATACCCATGAACCTTCTATAACATGAATTCATTCAATTCCAAGAAATAATGGAGTGCTTCATCTTCTTATCACCTCAAGCTAATTAGGTCCCCCACGTCGTTAGAAGGACTATTTTACATGCAATGAGTATGAAATTATCTTTTGTCTTTTTTTTAACGACTCTATTTATTATAAAAAATATGCCCCATGGACCTCATATAACATGAATTCATTCAATTCCAACAAAAAATGGAGTCCTTCATCTTGATTTCGATTTCTTATTGATAATAATTGGTTGCATTCCACAATAAAGAGCACCTCCTATCCTTTCTAGTTAGTAGTGCTCCACTTTTGGTTCGAAAGCACATATTTGGATGTATTGACAATGAAATTAATATATGTGGCTCAAACATCTAAGTATATTAATTACATCAAACAAATATAAACACCATTCAAACTCTAAATCTACTTACTTCCATCAACAAAAGCAATCATTCATCTTGGTTTGCATTTCGGGCTAATGTGAAGACGTTTAATTCCCAAACAATGAGACTTTGTTATCACCTCAAGCTAATTAGGCTCCACTCGTCGTTACAAGGACTATTTTTCATGTAATGACCATGAAATTCTCTTTTTGTGTCTTTTATTAACGACTATATTTATTATAAAAATGATCCCCATGAACCTTCTATAACATGAATTCATTCAATTCCAACAAATAGTGGAGTCCTCCATCTTGATTTGCATTTCTTATTGATAATAATTAGTTGAGTTCCAAAAATAAAGAGCAGCTCCCATCATTTCTAGTTAGCAGTGCTCCACTTTTGGTTCCAAGCTCTTTTTTGGATATATTGAAGATGAAAGTAACATATGTCGCTAACCAACCTAGTATATTAATTAAATCAAACAAATCTAAACACCATTGAAACTCTAAATGTTCTTACTTCCATTAGCAAAAAGCAATCATTCATCTTGGGTTGCATTTCGTGCTAATGGGAAGTTGTTCAATTGCTAAATAATGCGACTTTCTTATCACATCAAGCTAATTAGGCTCCGCGCGTCGTTAGATGCACTATTTTTCATGCAACGACCATGAAATTATCTTTTGTCTTTTTAACGACTATATTTATTAGAAAAACGATGCCCATGAACTTTCTATAACATGATATCATTCAATTCCAACAAATAATGGAGTCCTTCATCTTCTTTTGCATTTTTTATTGATAATTATTGATTGAGTTCCAAAATAAAGAGCAGCTCCCATCATTTCTAGTTAGCAGTGCTCCACTTTTGGTTCAAAGATCTTATTTGGATTTATTGATTATTAAAGTAATATATGTTGCTAAACAACCTACTATATTAATTAAATCAAACAAATCTAAACACCATTGAAACTCTAAATCTTCTTACTTCCATCAGCAAAAGCAATCATTCATCTTGGGTTGGATTTCGTGCTAATGTGAAGTTGTTCAATTGCTAAATAATGCGACTTTTTTTATCACATCAAGCTAATTAGGCTCTGGTTGTCGTTAGAAGGACTATTTTTCATGCAATGACCATGAAATTATATTTTGTGTCTTTATTAATGACTATATTTATTATAGAAAGGATGCCCATGGACCTTCTATAGCATGAATTCATTCAATTCCTACAAGTAGTGGAGTCCTCCATCTTGATTTGCTTTTCTTATTGATAATAATTGGTTGAGTTCCAAAATAAAGAGTACCTCTCATCATTTCTACTTAGCAATGTTCCTCTTTTGATTCCAAGAACACATTTTGATACATTGATGATGAAATTCACATATGTGGCAAAACAACTAAGAATATTAATTCAATCAATCAAATCTAAACACCATTGAAACTCTAAATCTACTAACTTCCATGAGTGAAAGCAATAATTCTTCTTGGTTTTGCATTTTGTGCTAATGTGAAGTTGTTTAATTCATAAATAATGAGACTTTCTTATCACCTCAAGCTAATTAGGCTCCCCACGTCGTTAGAAGGACTAGTTTTCATGCAACGACCATGAAATTATCTTGTGTCTTTTTAATGACTATATTTATTAGAAAAATGATGCCCATGAACCTTCTATAACATGAATTCATTCAATTCCAAGAAATAATGGAGTGCTTCATCTTCTTATCACCTCAAGCTAATTAGGTCCCCCACATCGTTAGAAGGACTATTTTACATGCAATGAGTATGAAATTATCTTTTGTCTTTTTTAACGACTCTATTTATTATAAAAAATATGCCCATGGACCTCATATAACATGAATTCATACAATTCCAACAAACAATAGAGTCCTTCATCTTGATTTCCATTTCTTATTGATAATAATTGGTTGCGTTCCACAATAAAGAGCACCTCCTATCCTTTCAAGTGAGTAGTGCACCACTTTTGGTTCGAAGCACATATTTGGATGTATTGACAATGAAATTAATATATGTGGCTCAACATCTAAGTATATTAATTAAATCAAACAAATATAAACACCATTCAAACTCCAAATCTACTTACTTCCATCAACAAAAGCAATCATTCATCTTGGTTTGCATTTCGTGCCAATGTGAAGACGTTTAATTCCCAAACAATGAGACTTTGTTATCACCTCAAGCTAATTAGGCTCTACTCGTCGTTACAAGGACTATTTTTCATGTAATGACCATGAAATTCTCTTTTGTGTCTTTATTAATGACTATATTTATTATAAAAACGATGCCCATGAACCTTCTATAACATGAATTCATTCAATTCCAACAAATAGTGGAGTCCTCCATCTTGATTTGCTTTTCTTATTGATAATAATTGGTTGAGTTCTAAAATAAAGAGCAACTCCCATCATTTCTATTTAGCAGTGCTCCACTTTTGGTTCGAAGGTCTTTTTTGGAGATATTGATGATGAAAGTAATATATGTGGCTAAATAACCTAGTATATTAATTAAATTAAACAAATCTAAACACCATTGAAACTCTAAATCATCTTACTTCCATCAGCAAAAGAAATCATTCATCTTGGTTTGCATTTCGTGCTAATGTGAAGTTGTTCAATTGCTAAATAATGAGACTTTCTTATCATTTCAAGCTAATTAGGCTCCGCTTGTCATTAGAAGGACTATTTTTCATGCAATGACCATGAAATTATATTTTGTGCCTTTATTAACAACTATATTTATTATCAAATTGATGCCCATGAACCTCATATAACATGAATTCATTCAATTCCAACAAACAATGGAGTCCTTCATATTGATTTGCATTTCTTATTGATAATAATTGGTTGAGTTCCACAAAAAAGAGCACCTCCTATCATTTCTAGTTAGCGGTGCTCCACTTTGGGTTCGAAGAACATATTTGGATATATTGACGATGAAATTAATATATGTTAATTAAATCAAACAAATATAAACACCATTGAACTCTAAATCTACTTACTTCCAACAGAAAAAGCAATCATTCATCTTGGTTTTCATTTCGTGCTAATGTGAAGTCGTTTAATTGCTATACAATGAGAGTTTGTTATCACCTCAAGTTAATTAGGCTCCGATCATCGTTACAAGGACTATTTTTCATGTATTTACCATGAAATTATTTTTTGTGGCTTTATTAAGGACTATATTTATTATAAAAATGATCTCCATAAACCCTGTATAACATGAATTCATTCAATTCCAACAAATAGTGGAGTCCTCCATCTTGATTTGCTTTTCTTATTGATAATAATTGGTTAAGTTCCAAAATAAAGAGTACCTCTTATGATTTCTGGTTAGCAGTGCTCCTCTTTTGATTCCAAGAACACATTTTGATACATTTACAATGAAATTAACATATGGGCCAAAACAAGCTAGAATATTAATTCAATCAATCAAATATAAACACTATTAAAACTCTAAATCTACTCACTTCCATGAGTGAAAGCAATAATTCATCTTGGTTTGCATTTTGTGCTAATGTGAAGTTGTTTAATTCCTAAGTAATGAGACTTTCTTATCACCTCAAGCTAATTAGGCTCCGCACGTCATTAGAAGGACTATTTTTCATGCAATGACCATCAAATTATCTTGTCTTTTTAACGACTATATTTATTAGAAAAACGATGCCCAGGAACCTTCTATAACATGAATTGCTTCAATTGCAACAAATAATGGAGTCCTTCATCTTGATTTGCATTTCTTATTGATAATAATTAGTTGAGTTCCAAAATAAAGAGCAGCTCCCATCATTTCTAGTTAGCAGTGCTCCACTTTTGGTTCGAAGCTCTTTTTTGGATATATTGATGATGAAAGTAACATATGTCGCCAAACAACCTAGTATATTAATTAAATCAAACAAATCTAAACACCATTGAAACTCTAAATGTTCTTACTTCCATTAGCAAAAGCAATCATTCATCTTGGGTTGCATTTCGTGCTAATGGGAAGTTGTTCAATTGCTAAATAATGCGACTTTCTTATCACATCAAGCTAATTAGGCTCCGCACGTCATTAGATGGACTATTTTTCATGCAACGACCATGAAATTATCTTTTGTCTTTTTAACGACTATATTTATTAGAAAAACGATGCCCATGAACCTTCTATATCATGATATCATTTAATTCCAACAAATAATGGAGTCCTTCATCTTCTTTTGCATTTTTTATTGATAATTATTGATTAAGTTTCAAAATAAAGTGCAGCTCCCATCATTTCTAGTTAGCAGCGCTCCACTTTTGGTTCGAAGATCTTATTTGGATTTATTGATGATGAAAGTAATATATGTGGCTAAACAACCTAGTATATTAATTAAATGAAACAAATCTAAACACCATTGAAACTCTAAATCTACTAACTTCCATGAGTGGAAGCAATAATTCATCTTGGTTTGCATTTTGTGCTAAAGTGAAGTTGTTTAATTCCTAAATAATGAGACTTTCTTATCACCTCAAGCCAATTAAGCTCCGCTCATCGTTAGAAGACTATTTTTCATGGAATGAAGATGAAATTATCTTTTGTCTTTATTAACGACTATATTCATTATAAAAATGTTGCCCATGAACCTTTTATAAGATGAATTCATTAAATTCCAAGAAATAATGGAGTCCTTCATCTTCATTTGCTCCATTTGTGGTTCAAAGCACATATTTGGATATATTGATGATGAAATTAATATATGTGGCTCAACAACCTAGTATATTAATTAAATAAAACAAATATAAACACCATTGAAACTCTAAATCTACTTACTTCCAACAGCAAAAGCAATCATTCATCTTGGTTTGCATTTCGTGCTAATGTGAAGATGTTTAATTCCTAAACAATGAGACTTTCTAATCACCTTAAGCTAATTAGGCTCCATTCGTCGTTACAAGGACTATTTTTCATGTAATGACCATGAATTTCTCTTTTGTGTCTTTATTAATGACTATATTTATTATAAAAATGATCCACATGAAACTTCTATAACATGAATTCATTCAATTCCAACAAATAGTGGAGTCCTCCATCTTGATTTGCTTTTCTTATTGATAATAATTGGTTGAGTTCCAAAATAAAGAGTACCCCTCATGATTTCTAGTTAGCAGTGCTCCTCTTTTGATTCCAAGAACACATTTTCATACATTTACAATGAAATTAACATATGGGGCAAAACAACCTAGAATATTAATTCAATCAATCAAATATAAACACCGTTGAAACTCTAAATCTACTCACTTCCATGAGTGAAAGCAATAATTCATCTTGGTTTGCATTTTGTGCTAATGTGAAGTTCTTTAATTCCTAAGTAATGAGACTTTCTTATCACCTCAAGCTAATTAGTATCCGCACGTCGTTGGAAGGACTATTTTTCATGCAATGACCATGAAATTATCTTTTGTCTTTTTTAATGACTATATTTATTAGAAAAACGATGCCCATGAACCTTCTATAACATGAATCCATTCAATTCCAACAAATAATGGAGTCCTTCATCTTGATTTGCATTTCTTATTGATAATAATTAGTTGAGTTCCAAAATAAAGAGCAGCTCCCATCATTTCTAGTTAGCAGTGCTCCACTTTTGGTTCGAAGCTCTTTTTTAGATACATTGTTGATGAAAGTAATATATGTCGCTAAACAACCTAGTATATTAATTAAATCAAACAAATCTAAACACCATTGAAACTCTAAATGTTCTTACTTCCATCAGCAAAAGCAATCATTCATCTTGGGTTGCATTTCGTGCTAATGTGACGTTGTTCTATTGCTAAATAATGCTACATTTTTATCACATCAAGGTAATTAGGCTCCGCTCGTCGTTAGAAGGACTATTTTTCATGCAATGACCATGAAATTATATTTTGTGTCTTTGTTAATAACTATATTTATTATAAAAATGATGCCCATGGACCTTCTATAACATGAATTCATTCAATTCCTACAAGTAGTGGAGTCCTCCATCTTGATTTGCTTTTCTTATTGATAATAATTGGTTGAGTTTCAAAATAAAGAGTACCTCTCATCATTTCTAGTTAGCAATGCTCCTCTTTTGATTCCAAGAACACATTTTGATATATTGATGATGAAATTCACATATGTGGCAAAACAACTGAGAATATTAATTCAATCAATCAAATCTAAACACCATTGAAACTCTAAATCTAATAACTTCCTTGAGTGAAAGCAATAATTCTTCTTGGATTGCATTTTTTGCTAATGTGAAGTTGTTTAATTCATAAATAATGAGACTTTCTTATCACCTCAAGCTAATTAGGCCCCCCACGAGGTTAGAAGGACTATTTTACATGCAATGACCATGAAATTATCTTTTGTCTTTTTTAATGACTATTTATTATAAAAAGATGCCCATGAACCTCATATAACATGAATTCATTCAATTCCAACAAATAATGGAGTCCTTCATCTTGATTTCCATTTCTTATTGATAATAATTTGTTGAGTTCCACAATAAAGAGCACCTCCTATCCTTTCTAGTTACTAGTGCTCCACTTTTGGTTCGAAGCACATATTTGGATGTATTGACAATGAAATTAATATATGTGGCTCAACATCTTGCTATATTAATTAAATCAAAAAAATATAAACACCATTGAAACTCTAAATCTACTTACTTCCATCAACAAAAGCAATCATTCAACTTGGTTTGCATTTCGTTCTAATGTGAAGTCGTTTAATTCCTAAACAATGAGACTTTCTTATCACCTCAAGCGAATTAGGCTCCACTCATCGTTACAAGGACTATTTTTGATGTAATGGCCCTGAAATTCTCTTTTGTGTCTTTATTAACGACTATATTTATTATAAAAATGATCCCCATGAACCTTCTATAACATGAATTAATTCAATTCCAACAAATAGTTGAGTCCTCCATCTTGATTTGCTTTTCTTATTGATAATAATTGTTTGATTTCCAAAATAAAGAGTGCCTCTCATGATTTCCATTTAGCAGTGCTCCTCTTTTGATTCCAAGAACACATTTTCATGCATTTACAATGAAATTAACATATGGGGCAAAACAACCTAGAATATTAATTCAATCAATCAAATATAAACACCGTTGAAACTCTAAATCTACTCACTTCCATGAGTGAAAGCAATAATTCATCTTGGTTTGCATTTTGTGCTAATGTGAAGTTCTTTAATTCCTAAGTAATGAGACTTTCTTATCACCTCAAGCTAATTAGGATCCGCACGTCGTTACAAGGACTATTTTTCATGCAATGACCATGAAATTATCTTTTGTCTTTTTTAATGACTATATTTATTAGAAAAACGATGCCCATGAACCTTCTATAACATGAATTCATTCAATTCCAACAAATAATGGAGTCCTTCATCTTGATTTGCATTTCTTATTGATAATAATTAGTTGAGTTCCAAAATAAAGAGCAGCTCCTATCATTTCTGGTTAGCAGTGCTCCACTTTTGGTTCGAAGCTCTTTTTTAGATACATTGTTGATGAAAGTAATATATGTCGCTAAACAACCTTCTATATTAATTAAATCAAACAAATCTAAACACCATTGAAACTCTAAATCTTCTTACTTCCATCAGCAAAAGCAATCATTCATCTTGGGTTGCATTTCGTGCTAATCTGACGTTGTTCTATTGCTAAATAATGCGACATTTTTATCACATCAAGCTAATTAGGCTCCGCTCGTCGTTAGAAGGACTATTTTTCATGCAATGACCATGAAATTATATTTTGTGTCTTTGTTAATAACTATATTTATTATAAAAATGATGCCCATGGACCTTCTATAACATGAATTCATTCAATTCCTACAAGTAGTGGAGTCCTCCATCTTGATTTGCTTTTCTTATTGATAATAATTGGTTGAGTTCCAAAATAAAGAGTACCTCTCATCATTTCTAGTTAGCAATGCTCCTCTTTTTATTCCAAGAACACATTTTGATATATTGATGATGAAATTCACATATGTGGCAAAACAACTGAGAATATTAATTCAATCAATCAAATCTAAACACCATTGAAACTCTAAATCTACTAACTTCCATGAGTGAAAGCAATAATTCTTCTTGGTTTGCATTTTTTGCTAATGTGAAGTTGTTTAATTCATAAATAATGAGACTTTCTTATCACCTCAAGCTAATTAGGCTCCCCACGTCGTTAGAAGGACTATTTTTCATACAATGACCATGAAATTATCTTTTGTCTTTTTTAACGACTCTATTTATTATAAAAACGATGCCCATGAACCTCAGATAACATGAATTCATTCAATTCCAACAAACAATGGAGTCCTTCATCTTGATTTCCATTTCTTATTGATAATAATTGGTTGAGTTCCACAATAAAGAGCAACTCCTATCCTTTCTAGTTAGTAGTGCTCCACTTTTGGTTCGAAGCTCTTTTTTGGATATATTGATGATGAAAGTAATATATGTCGCTAAACAACCTAGTATATTAATTAAATCAAACAAATCTAAACACCATTGAAACTCTAAATGTTCTTACTTCCATCAGCAAAAGCAATCATTCATCTTGGGTTGGATTTCGTGCTAATGTGAAGTTGTTCAATTGCTAAATAATGCGACTTTTTTATCACATCAAGCTAATTAGGCTTCGCTCGTTATTAGAAGGACTATTTTTCATGCAATGACCATGAAATTATATTTTGTGTCTTTATTAATAACTATATTTATTATAAAAATGATGCCCATGCACCTTCTATAGCATGAATTCATTCAATTCCTACAAGTAATGGAGTCCTCCATCTTGATTTGCTTTTCTTATTGATAATAATTGGTTGAGTTCCAAAATAAAGAGTACCTCTCATCATTTCTACTTAACAATGCTCCTCTTTTCATTCCAAGAACACATTTTGATACATTGATGATGAAATTCACATATGTGGCAAAACAACTGAGAATATTAATTCAATCAATCAAATCTAAACACCATTGAAACTCTAAATCTACTAACTTCCATGAGTGAAAGCAATAATTCTTCTTGGTTTGCATTTTGTGCTAATGTGAAGTTGTTTAATTCATAAATAATGAGACTTACTTATCACCTCAAGCTAATTAGGCCCCCCACGAGGTTAGAAGGACTATTTTACATGCAATGACCATGAAATTATCTTTTGTCTTTTTTTAATGACTCTATTTATTATAAAAAGATGCCCATGAACCTCATATAACATGAATTCATTCAATTCCAAGAAATAATGGAGTCCTTCATCTTGATTTCCATTTCTTATTGATAATATTTTGTTGAGTTCCACAATAAAGAGCACCTCCTATCCTTTCTAGTTACTAGTGCTCCACTTTTGGTTCGAAGCACATATTTGGATGTATTGACAATGAAATTAATATATGTGGCTCAACATCTTGGTATATTAATTAAATCAAAAAAATATAAACACCATTGAAACTCTAGATCATCTTACTTCCATCAACAAAAGCAATCATGCAACTTGGTTTGCATTTCGTGCTAATGTGAAGTCATTTAATTCCTAAACAATGAGACTTTCTTATCACCTCAAGCGAATAAGGCTCCACTCATCGTTACAAGGACTATTTTTGATGTAATGGCCCTGAAATTCTCTTTTGTGTCTTTATTAACGACTATATTTATTATAAAAATGATCCCCATGAACCTTCTATAACATGAATTCATTCAATTCCAACAAATAGTTGAGTCCTCCATCTTGATTTGCTTTTCTTATTGATAATAATTGGTTGATTTCCAAAATAAAGAGTGCCTCTCATGATTTCCAGTTAGCAGTGCTCCTTTTTTGATTCCAAGAACACATTTTCATACATTTACAATGAAATTAACATATGGGTCAAAACAACCTAGAATATTAATTCAATCAATCAAATATAAACACCGTTGAAACTCTAAATCTACTCACTTCCATGAGTGAAAGCAATAATTCATCTTGGTTTGCATTTTGTGCTAATGTGAAGTTCTTTAATTCCTAAGTAATGAGACTTTCTTATCACCTCAAGCTAATTAGGATCCGCACGTCGTTAGAAGGACTATTTTTCATGCAATGACCATGAAATTATCTTTTGTCTTTTTTAATGACTATATTTATTAGAAAAACGATGCCCATGAACCTTCTATAACATGAATTCATTCAATTCCAACAAATAATGGAGTCCTTCATCTTGATTTGCATTTCTTATAGATAATAATTAGTTGAGTTCCAAAATAAAGAGCAGCTCCCATCATTTCTGGTTAGCAGTGCTCCACTTTTGGTTCGAAGCTCTTTTTTTGATATATTGATGATGAAAGTAATATTTGTGGCTAAACAACCTAGTATATTAATTAAATCAAACAAATCTAAACACCATTGAAACTCTAAATCTTCCTACTTCCATCAGCAAAAGAAATCATTCATCTTGGTTTGCATTTCATGCTAATGTTAAGTTGTTGAATTGCTAAATAATGAGACTTTCTTATCACTTCAAGCTAATTAGGCTCCGCTCGTTATTAGAAGGACTATTTTTCATGCAATGACCATGAAATTATCTTTCGTGCCTTTTCTAACGACTATATTTATTATAAAATCAATACCCATGAACCTTCTATAACATGAATTCATTCAATTCCAACAAATAGTGGTGTCCTCCATCTTGATTTGCTTTTCTTATTGATAATAATTGGTTGAGTCCCAAAATAAAGAGTACCTCTCACCATTTCTAGTTAGTAGAGCTCGTCTTTTGATTCCAAGAACACATTTTGATACATTGACAATGAAATTAACATATGGGGCAAAACAACCTAAATTATTAATTCAATCAATCAAATATAAACACCATTGAAACTCTAAATCTACTAACTTCCATGAGTGAAAGCAATAATTCTTCTTGGTTTGCATTTTGTGCTAATGTGAGGTTGTTTAATTCCTAAGTAATGAGACTTTCTTATCACCTCAAGCTAATCAGGCTCCGCACGTCGTTAGAAGGACTATTTTTCATCCAATGACCATCAAATTATCTTTTGTGGTTTTAACGACTATATTTATTAGAAAAAATATGCCCATGAACCTTCTATAACATGAATTCATTCAATTCCATCAAATAATGGAGTCTTTCAATTTGATTTGCATTTCTTATTCATAATAATTAGTTGTGTTCCAAAACAAAGAGCAGTTCCCATCATTTCTAGTTAGCAATGCTCCACATTTGGTTCGAAGCTCTTTTTTGGATATATTGATGATGAAAGTAACATATGTCGCTAAACAACCTAGTATATTAATTAAATCAAACAAATATAAACACCATTGAAACTCTAATTGTTCTTACTTCATCAACAAAAGCAATGAATATCTAGGGTTGCATTTCGTGCTAATGTGAAGTTGTTCAATTGCTAAATAATGCGACTTTCTTATCACATCAAGCTAATTAGGCTCCGCTCGTCGTTAGAAGGACTATTTTTCATGCAATGATCATGAAATTATATTTTGCGTATTTATTAAGGACTATATTTATTATAAAAATGATGCCCATGGACCTTCTATAACATGAATTCATTCAATTCCTACAAATAGTGGAGTCCTCCATCGTGATTTGCTTTTCTTATTGATAATAATTGATTGGGTTCCAAAATAAAGAGTACCTCTCATCATTTCGAGTTAGCAATGCTCCTCTTTTGATTCCAAGAACACATTTTGATGCATTGATGATGAACTTCACATATGTGGCAAAACAACTAAGAATATTAATTCAATCAATCAAATCTAAACACCATTGAAATTCAAAATCTACTAACTTCCATGAGTGAAAGCAATAATTCATCTTGGTTTGCATTTTGTGCTAATGTGAAGTTTAATTCCAACATAATGAGACATTCTTATCACCTCAAGCTAATTAGGCTCTGCACGTCATTAGAAGGACTATTTTTCATGCAATGACCATGAAATTATCTTTTGTCATTTTTTAACGACTCTATTTTTTATAAAAATGATGCCCATAAACCTCATATAACATGAATTCATTCAATTCCAACAAACAATGGAGTCCTTCATCTTGATTTCCATTTCTTATTGATAATAATTGGTTGAGTTCCACAACAAAGAGCACCTCCTCTCCTTTCTAGTTGGTAGTGATCCACTTTTGGTTCGAAGCACATATTTGGATATATTGACGATGAAATTAATATATGTGGCTCAACAACCTAGTATATTAATTAAATCAAACAAATATAAACACCATTGAAACTCTAAATCTACTTACTTCCAACAGCAAAAGCAATCATTCATCTTGGTTTGCATTTCGTGCTAATGTGAAGTCGTTTAATTCCTAAACAATGAGTCTTTGTTATCACCTCAAGCTAATTAGGCTCCACTCGTCGTTACAAGGACTATTTTTCATGTAATGACCATGAAATTATCTTTTGTGTTTTTATTAACGACTATATTTGTTATAAAAATGATCCCCATGAACCTTCTATAACATGAATTCTTTCAATTCCAACAAATAGTGGAGTCCTCCATCTTGATTTGCTTTTCTTATTGATAATAATTGGTGGAGTTCCAAAATAAAGAAATTAACTTGATTTCTAGTTAGCAGTGCTCCTCTTTTGATTCCAACAACACATTTTGATACATTGATAATGAAATTAACTTGTGGGGCAAAACAACCTAGAATATTAATTCAATCAATCAAATATAAACACCATTAAAACTCTAAATCTACTAACTTCCATGAGTGAAAGCAATAATTCATCTTGTTTTGCATTTTCTGCAAATGTGAAGTTGTTTAATTAATAAATAATGACACTTTCTTATCACCTCAAGCTAATTTGGCTCCGCACGTCGTTCGAAGGACTATTTTTCATGCAATGACCATGAAATTATCTTTTGTCTATCTTAATGACTATATTTATTATAAAAACGATGCCCATGAACCTTCAATAACATGAATTCATTCAATTCCAACAAATAATGGAGTCCTTCATCTTGATTTGCATTTCTTATTGATAATAATTGGTTGAATTCCAAAATAAAGAGCATCTCCCATTATTTCTTGTTACCAGTGCTCCATTTTTGGTCCGAAACTCTTTTTTGGATATATTGATGATGAAAGTAATATATGTGGCTAAACAACCTAGTATTTTAATTAAATCAAACAAATCTAAATACCATTGAAACTCTAAATCTTCCTACTTCCTTCAGCAAAAGAAATCATTCATCTTGGTTTGCATTTCATGCTAATGTGAAGTTGTTCAATTGCTAAATAATGAGACTTTCTTATCACTTCAAGCTAATTAGGCTCTGCTCGTCATTAGAAGGACTATTTTTCATGCAATGACCATGAAATTATCTTTCGTGCCTTTACTAACGACAATATTTATTATAAAATTGATGCCCATGAACCTTCTATAACATGAATTCATTCAATTCCAACAAATAGTGGTGTCCTCCATCTTGAGTTGCTTTTCTTATTGATAATAATTGGTTGAGTTCCAAAATAAAGAGTACCTCTCATCATTTCTAGTTAGTAGAGCTCATCTTTTGATTCCAAGAACACATTTTGATACATTGATAATGAATTTAACATATGTGGCAAAACAACATAGAATATTAATTCAATCAATCAAATCTGAACACCATTGAAACTCTAAATCTACTAACTACCATGAGTGGAAGTAATAATTCATCTTGGTTTGGATTTTGTGTTAAAGTGAAGTTTTTTAATTCTTAAATAGTGAGACATTCTTATCACCTCAAGCCAATTAGGCTCCGCTCATCGTTAGATGGACTATTTTTCATGCAATGACCATGAAATTTTCTTTTCTCTTTATTAGCGACTATATTATTTATAAAAACGATTCCCATGAACCTCATATAACATGAATTCATTGAATTCCAACAAACAATGGAGTCCTTCATGTTCATTTGCATTTCTTATTGATAATAATTGGTTGAGTTCCACAAAAAAGAGCACCTCCTATCATTTCTAGTTAGCAGTGCTCCACTTTTGGTTCGAAGCACATATTTGGATATATTGACGATGAAATTTATATATGTGGATAAACAACCTAGTATATTAATTAAATCAAACAAATATAAACACCATTGAAACTCTAAATCTACTTACTTCCAACAGCAAAAGCAATCATTCATCTTGCTTTGCATTTCGTGCTAATGTGAAGTCGTTTAATTCCTATACAATGAGACTTTGTTATCACCTCAAGCTAATTAGACTCCACACATCGTTACAAGGACTATTTTTCATGTAATGACCATGAAATTATTTTTTGTGCCTTTATTAACGACTATATTTTTTCTAAAAATGATCCCCATAAACCTTTTAGAATATGAATTCATTCAATTCCAACAAATAATGGAGTCCTCCATCTTGATTTGCTTTTCTTACTGATAATAATTGGTTGAGTTCCAAAATAAAGAGTACTTCTCATGATTTCTGGTATGATTTGTGGTTAGCAGTGCTCCTCTTTTGATTCCAAGAACACATTTTGATACATTGACAATGAATTAACATATGGGGCAAAACAACCTAAAATATTAATTCAATCAATCAAATATAAACACCATTGAAACTCTAAATCTACTAACTTCCATGAGTGAAAGCAATAATTCATCTTGTTTTGCATTTTCTACAAATGTGAAGTTGTTTAATTAATAAATAATGACACTTTCTTATCACCTCAAGCTAATTTGGCTCCGCACGTCGTTCGAAGGACTATTTTTCATGCAATGACCATGAAATTATCTTTTGTCTTTCTTAATGACTATATTTATTATAAAAATGATGCCCATGAACCTTCAATAACATGAATTCATTCAATTCCAACAAATAATGGAGTCCTTCATCTTGATTTGCATTTCTTATTGATAATAATTGGTTGAGTTCCAAAATAAAGAGCATCTCCCATCATTTCTTGTTAGCAGTGCTCCATTTTTGGTCCGAAGCTCTTTTTTGGATATATTGATGATGAAAGTAATATATGTGGCTAAACAACCTAGTATTTTAATTAAATCCAACAAATCTAAATACCATTGAAACTCTAAATCTTCCTACTTCCATCAGCAAAAGAAATCATTCATCTTGGTTTGCATTTCATGCTAATGTGAAGTTGTTCAATTGCTAAATAATGAGACTTTCTTATCACTTCAAGCTAATTTGGCTCCGCTCGTCATTAGAAGGACTATTTTTCATGCAATGACCATGAAATTATCTTTCGTGCCTTTACTAACGACAATATTTATTATAAAATTGATGCCCATGAACCTTCTATAACATGAATTCATTCAATTCCAACAAATAGTGGTGACCTCCATCTTGAGTTGCTTTTCTTATTGATAATAATTGGTTGAGTTCCAAAATAAAGCGTACCTCTCATCATTTCTAGTTAGTAGAGCTCATCTTTTGATTCCAAGAACACATTTTGATACATTGATAATGAATTTAACATATGTGGCAAAACAACATAGAATATTAATTCAATCAATCAAATCTGAACACCATTGAAACTCTAAATCTACTGACTACCATGAGTGGAAGTAATAATTCATCTTGGTTTGGATTTTGTGTTAAAGTGAAGTTTTTTAATTCTTAAATAATGAGACATTCTTATCACCTCAAGCCAATTAGGCTTCGCTCATTGTTAGATGGATTATTTTTCATGCAATGGCCATGAAATTATCTTTTCTCTTTATTAACGACTATATTATTTATAAAAAACGATTCCCATGAACGTCATATAACATGAATTCATTGAATTCTAACAAACAATGGAGTCCTTCATGTTCATTTGCATTTCTTATTGATAATAATTGGTTGAGTTCCACAAAAAAGAGCACCTCCTATCATTTCTAGTTAGCAGTGCTCCACTTTTGGTTCGAAGCACATATTTGGATATATTGACGATGAAATTTATATATGTGGATAAACAACCTAGTATATTAATTAAATCAAACAAATATAAACACCATTGAAACTCTAAATCTACTTACTTCCAACAGCAAAAGCAATCATTCATCTTGCTTTGCATTTCGTGCTAATGTGAAGTCGTTTAATTCCTATACAATGAGACTTTGTTATCACCTCAAGCTAATTAGACTCCACACATCGTTACAAGGACTATTTTTCATGTAATGACCATGAAATTATTTTTTGTGCCTTTATTAACGACTATATTTTTTCTAAAAATGATCCCCATAAACCTTTTATAATATGAATTCATTCAATTCCAACAAATAATGGAGTCCTCCATCTTGATTTGCTTTTCTTATTGATAATAATTGGTTGAGTTCCAAAATAAAGAGTACTTCTCATGATTTCTGGTTAGCAGTGCTCCTCTTTTGATTCCAAGAACACATTTTGATACATTGACAATGAAATTAACATATGGGGCAAAACAACCTAAAATATTAATTCAATCAATCAAATATAAACACCATTGAAACTCTAAATCTACTACCTTCCATGAGTGAAAGCAATAATTCATCTTGGTTTGCATTTGTGCTAATGTGAGGTTGTTTAATTCCTAAGTAATGAGACTTTCTTATCACCTCAAGCTAATCAGGCTCCGCACGTCATTAGAAGGACTATTTTTCATCCAATGACCATCAAATTATCTTTTGTGTTTTTAACGACTATATTTATTAGAAACAAATATGCCCATGAACCTTCTATAACATGAATTCATTCAAGTCCAATAAATAATGGAGTCCTTCATCTTGATTTGCATTTCTTATTCATAATAATTAGTTGAGTTCCAAAATAAAGAGCAGTTCCCATCATTTCTAGTTAGCAATGCTCCATATTTGGTTCGAAGCTCTTTTTTGGATATATTGATGATGAAAGTAACATATGTCACTAAACAACCTAGTATATTAATTAAATCAAACAAATCTAAAAACCATTGAAACTCTAAATGTTCTTACTTCCATTAGCAAAAGCAATCATTCATCTAGTGTTGCATTTCGTGCTAATGTGAAGTTGTTCAATTGCTAAATAATGCGACTTTCTTATCACATCAAGCTAATTAGGCTCCGCTCGTCATTAGAAGGACTATTTTTCATGCAATGACCATGAAATTATATTTTGTGTCTTTATTAAGGACTATATTTATTATAAAAATGATGCCCATGGACCATCTATAACATGAATTCATTCAATTCCTACAAATAGTGGAGTCCTCCATCTTGATTTGCTTTTCTTATTGATAATAATTGGTTGAGTTCCAAAATAAAGAGTACCTCTCATCATTTCTAGTTAGCAGTGCTCCTCTTTTGATTCCAAAAACACATTTTGGTACATTGATGATGAACATCACATATGTGGCAAAACAACTGAGAATATTAATTCAATCAATCAAATCTAAACAGCATTGAAATGCAAAATCTACTAACTTCCATGAGTGAAAGCAATAATTCATCTTGGTTTGCATTTTGTGCTAATGTGATGTTTAATTCCTACATAATGAGACTTTCTTATCACCTCAAGCTAATTAGGCTCCGCACATCATTAGAAGGACTATTTTTCATGCAATGACCATGAAATTATCTTTTGTCTTTTTTAAGGAGTCTATTTATTATAAAAACGATGCCCATGAACCTCAGATAACATGAATTCATTCAATTCCAAAAAACAATGGAGTCCTTCATCTTGATTTCCATTTCTTATTGATAATAATTGGTTGAGTTCCACAAAAAAGAGCACCTCCTCTCCTTTCTAGTTAGTAGTGCTCCACTTTTGGTTCGAAGCACATATTTGGATATATTGACAATGAAATTAATCTATGTGGCTCAACAACCTAGTATATTAATTAAATCAAACAAAGATAAACACCATTGAAACTCTAAATCTACTTACTTACAACAGAAAAAGGAATCATTCATCTTGGTTTGCATTTCATGCTAATGTGACGTCGTTTAATTCCTAAACAATGAGTCTTTGTTATCAACTCAAGCTAATTAGGATCCACTCATCGTTACAAGGACTATTTCTCATGTAATGACCATGAAATTATCTTTTGTGTCTTTATTAACGACTATATTTATTATAAAAATGATCCCCATGATCCTTTTATAACATGAATTCATTCAATTCCAACAAATAGTGGAGTCCTCCATCTTGATTTGCTTTTCTTATTGATAATAATTGGTTGAGTTCGAAAATAATGAGTACCTCTCATCATTTGTAGTTAGTAGAGCTCCACTTTTGGTTCGAAGCTCTTTTTTGATTATATTGACGATGAAATTAATATATGTGGCTAAACAACCTAGTATATTAATTAAATCAAACAAATCTAAACACCATTGAAACTCTAAATCTTCTTACTTCCATTAGTAAAAGAAATCATTCATCTTGGTTTGCATTTCGTGCTAATGTGAAGTTGTTCAATTGCTAAATAATGAGACTTTCTTATCACTTCAAGCTAATTAGGCTCCGCTCGTCATTAGAAGGACTATTTTTCATGCAATGACCATGAAATTATCTTTTGTGCCTTTACTAACGACTATATTTATTATAAAATTGATGCCCATGCACCTTCTATAACATGAATTCATTTAATTCCAACAAATAGTGGAGTCCTCCATCTTGATTTGCTTTTCTTATTGATAATAATTGGTTGAGTTCCAAAATAAAGAGTACCTCTCATCATTTCTAGTTAGTAGGGCTCGTCTTTTGATTCCAAGAACACATTTTGATACATTGATAATGAATTTAACATATGTTGCAAAACAACATAGAATATTAATTCAATCAATCAAATCTGAACACCATTGAAACTCTAAATCTACTAACTTCCATAAGTGGAAGTAATAATTCATCTTGGTTTGGATTTTGTGCTAAAGTGAAGTTTTTTAATTCCTAAATAATGAAACATTCTTATCACCTCAAGCTAATTAGGCTCCGCTCATCATTAGATGGACTACTTTTCATGCAATGACCATGAAATTATCTTTTGTCTTTATTAACGACTATATTATTTATAAAAACGATGCCCATGAACCTCATATAACATGAATTCATTGAATTCCAACAAACAATGGAGTCCTTCATGTTGATTTGCATTTCTTATTGATAATAATTGGTTGAGTTCCACAAAAAAAGCACCTCCTACCATTCCTAGTTTGCAGTGCTCCACTTTTGGTTCGAAGCACATATTTGGATATATTGACGATGAAATTTATATATGTGGATAAACAACCTAGTATATTAATTAAATCAAACAAATATAAACACCATTGAAACTCTAAATCTACTTACTTCCAACAGCAAAAGCAATCATTCATCTTGGTTTGCATTTCGTGCTAATGTGAAGTCGTTTAATTCCTATACAATGAGACTTTGTTATCACCTCAAGCTAATTAGACTCCACACATCTTTACAAGGACTATTTTTCATGTAATGACCATGAAATTATTTTTTGTGCCTTTATTAACGACTATATTTATTATAAAAATGATCCCCATAAACCTTCTATAACATGAATTCATTCAATTCCAACAAATAATGGAGTCCTCCATCTTGATTTGCTTTTCTTATTGATAATAATTGGTTGAGTTCCAAAATAAAGAGTACCTCTCATCATTTCTAGTTAGCAGTGCTCCTCTTTTGATTCCAAGAACACATTTTGATACATTGACAATGAAATTAACTTATGGGGCAAAACAACCTCGAATATTAATTCAATCAATCAAATATAAACAGCATTGAAACACTAAATCTACTCAATTCTATGAGTGAAAGCAATAATTCATCTTGGTTTGCATTTTGTGCTAATGTGAGGTTGTTTAATTCCTAAGTAATGAGAATTTCTTATCACCTCAAGCTAATCAGGCTCCGCACATCGTTAGGACTATTTTTCATCCAATGACCATCAAATTATCTTGTGTTTTTAACGACTATATTTATTAGAAACAATATGCCCATGAACCTTCTATAACATGAATTTATTCAATTCCAATAAATAATGGAGTCCTTCATCTTGATTTGCATTTCTTATTCATAATAATTAGTTGAGTTCCAAAATAAAGAGCAGTTCCCATCATTTCTAGTTAGCAATGCTCCACATTTTGTTCGAAGCTCTTTTTTGGATATATTGATGATGAAAGTAACATATATCGCTAAACAACCTCGTATATTAATTAAATCAAACAAATCTAAACACCATTGAAACTCTAAATGTTCTTACTTCCATCAACAAAAGCAATCATTCATCTAGGGTTGCATTTCATGCTAATGTGAAGTTGTTCAATTGCTAAATAATGCGACTTTCTTATCACTTCAAGCTAATTAGGCTCCGCTCGTCATTAGAAGGACTATTTTTCATGCAATGACCATGAAATTATATTTAGTGTCTTTATTAAGGACTATATTTATTATAAAAACGATGCCCATGGACCTTCTATAACATGAATTCAATCAATTCCTACAAATAGTGGAGTCCTCCATCGTGATTTGCTTTTCTTATTGATAATAATTGGTTGGGTTCCAGAATAAAGAGTACCTCTCATCATTTCTAGTTAGCAGTGCTCCTCTTTTGATTCCAAGAACGCATTTTGATACATTAATGATGAACTTCACATATGTGGCAAAACAACTGAGAATATTAATTCAATCAATCAAATCTAAACACCATTGAAATTCAAAATCTACTAACTTCCATGAGTGAAAGCAATAATTCATCTTGGTTTGCATTTTGTGCTAGTGTGAAGTTTAATTCCTACATAATTAGACTTTCTTATCACCTCAAGCCAATTAGGCTCTACACGTCATTAGAAGGACTATTTTTCATGCAATGACCATGAAATTATCTTTTGTCTTTTTTAACGACTCTATTTTTTATAAAAACCATGCCCATGAACCTCATATAACATGAATTCATTCAATTCCAACAAACAATGGAGTCCTTCATCTTGATTTCCATTTCTTATTGATAATAATTGGTTGAGTTTCAGAATAAAGAGCACCGCCTCTCCTTTCTAGTTGGTAGTGATCAACTTTTGGTTTGAAGCACATATTTGGATATATTGATGATGAAATTAATATATGTGGCTCAACAACCTAGTATATTAATTAAATCAAACAAATATAAACACCATTGAAATTCTAAATCTACTTACTTCCAACAGAAAAAGCAATCATTCATCTTGGTTTGCATTTCATGCTAATGTGAAGTCGTTTAATTCCTAAACAATGAGTCTTTGTTATCACCTCAAGCTAATTAGGCTCCACTCGTCGTTACAAGAACTATTTTTCATGTAATGACCATGAAATTATCTTTTGTGTTTTTATTAATGACTATATTTATTATAAAAATGATCCCCATGAACCTTCTATAACATGAATTCTTTCAATTCCAACAAATAGTGGAGTCCTCCATCTTGATTTGCTTTTCTTATTGATAATAATTGGTGGAGTTCGAAAATAAAGAGTACCTCTCATGATTTCTAGTTAGCAGTGCTCCTCTTTTGATTCCAACAACACATTTTCATACATTGATAATGAAATTAACTTGTGGGGCAAAACAACCTAGAATATTAATTCAATCAATCAAATATAAACACCATTGAAACTCTAAATCTACTAACTTCCATGAGTGAAAGCAATAATTCATCTTGGTTTGCATTTTGTGCTAATGTGAAGTTGTTTAATTCCTAAGTAAAGAGACTAACTTATCTCCTCAAGGTAATTAGGCTCCGCACGTCGTTAGAAGGACTATTTTTCATGCAATAACCATGAAATTATCTTTTGTCTTTTTTAATGACTATATTTATTAGAAAATGATGCACATGAACCTTCTATAACATTAATTCATTCAATTCCAACAAATAGTGGAGTCCTCCATCTTGATTTGCTTTTCTTATTGATAATAATTGGTTGAGTTCCAAAATAAAGAGTACCTCTCATCATTTCTAGTTAGCAGAGCTCCACTTTTGGTTCGAAGCTCTTTTTTGGATATATTGACGATGAAATTAATATATGTGGCTACACAACTTAGTATATTAATTAAATCAAACAAATATAAACACCATTTAAACTCTAAATCTGCTTACTTCCATCAGCAAAAGCAATCATTCACCTTGGTTTGCATTTTGTGCTAATGTGAAGTCGTTTAATTCCTAAATAATGAGACTTTATTATCACCTCAAGCAAATTAGGCTCTGCTCGTCGTTACAAGGTCTATTTTTCCTGTAATCACCATGAAATTATCTTTTGTGTCTTTATTAATGAGTATATTTAACATAAAAACGATGCCAATCAACCTTCTATAACATGAATTCATTCAATTCCAACAAATAGTGGAGTCCTCCACCTTGATTTGCTTTTCTTATTAATAATAATTGGTTGAGTTCCAAAATAAAGAGTACCTCTCATCATTTCTAGTTAGCAGTGCCGCTCTTTTGATTCCAAGAACACATTTTGATACACTGATAATGAAATTAACATATGTGGCAAAACAACCTAGAATATTAATTCAATCAATCAAATCTAAACACCATTGAAACTCTTAATCTATTAACTTCCATGAGTGAAAGCAATAATTCATCTTGGTTTGCATTTTGTGCTAATGTGAAGTTGTATAATTCATAAATAATGAGAATTTCTTATCACCACAAGCTATTTAGGCTCTTCACGTCATTAGAAAGACTATTTTTTTATGCAATGACCATAAAATTATCTTTTGTCTTTTTGACAACTATATTTTTTAGAAAAACGATGCCCATGAACCTTCTATAACATGAATTCATTAAATTGCAACAAATAATGGAGTCCTTCATCTTCTTTTGCATTTTTTATTGATAATTATTGATTGAGTTCCAAAATAAAGAGTAGCTCCCATCATTTCTAGTTAGCAGTGCTCCACTTTTGGTTCGAAGCTCTTATATAGATATATTGATAATGAAAGTAATATATGTGGCTAAACAACCTAGTATATTATTTAAATGAAACAAATCTACTAACTTCTATGAGTGGAAGCAATAATTCATCTTGGTTTGCATTTTGTGCTAAAGTGAAGTTGTTTAATTCCTAAATAATGAGACTTTCTTATCACCTCAAGCTAATTAAGCTCCGCTCATCGTTAGAAGGACTATTTTTCATGCAATGAAGACGAAATTATCTTTTGTCTCTATTAACCACTATATTTATTATAAAAACGATTCCCATGAACTTTTTATAACATGAATTCATTAAATTCCAACAAATAATGGAGTCCTTCATCTTCATTTGCATTTTTTATTGATAATTATTGGTTCAGTTCCAAAACAAAGAGCAGCTCCCATCATTACTAGTTAGTAGTGCTCCACTTTTGGTTCGAAGCTCTTCTTTTGATATATTGATGATGAAAGTAATATATGTGAATCAAACAAATCTAAAGACCATTGAAACTTTAAATCTTCTTACTTCCATCAGCAAAAGCAATCATTCATCTTGGTTTGCAATTTGCTCTAATGTGAAGTTGTTTAATTCCTAAATAATAACACTATCTTATCACCTCAAGCTAATTAGGCTCCGCACGTCGTTAGAAGGAATATTTTTCATGCAATGACCATGAAATTATCTTTTGTCTTTTTTAAAGACTTTATTTTTTATAAAAACGATGCCCATGAACCTCATATAACATGAATTCAATCAATTCCAATAAACAATGGAGTCCTTCATCTTGATTTCCATTTCTTCTTGATTATTATTGGTTGAGTTCCATAATAAAGAGCTCCTCCTATCATTTCTAGTTAGCAGTGCTCCACTTTTGGTTCGACGCACATATTTGGATTTATTGATAATGAAATTAATAATATGTGGCTAAGCAATCTAGTATATTGATTAAATCAAGCAAATCTAAACACCATTGAAACTCTAAATCTACTCACTTCCATCAGCAAAAGCAATCATTCATGTTGGTTTGCATTTCGTGCTAATGTGAAGTCATTTAATTACTAAATAATGAGACTTTGTTATCACCTCAAGCTAATTAGGCTCCGCTCGTCGTTACAAGGACTATTTTTCATCTAATGACGATGAAATTATTTTTTCTGCCTTTGTTAACGACTATATTTATTATAAAAACAATGCCAATCAACCTTATATAACATGAATTCATTCATTTCCAACAAATAGTGAAGTCCTCCATCTTGATTTGAATTTCTTATTGATAATAATTGGTTGAGTTCCAAAATAGAGAGTAACTCTCATCATTTCTAGTTAGCAGTGCTGCTCTTTTGATTCCAAGAATACATTTTGATACATTGATAATGAAATTAAGATATGTGGCAAAACAACCTAGAATATTAATTCAATCAATCAAATCTAAACACCATTGAATCTCTAAATCTTCTTACTTGCATCAGCAAAAGCAATCATTCATCTCGGTTTTCATTTCGTGCTAATGTGAAGTTGTTTAATTCCTAATGAATGAGACCTTGTTATCACCTCAAGCTAATTAGGCTCCGCTCGTCGTTAGAAGGACTATTTTTCATGTAATGACCATGAAATTATCTTTTGTGTCTTTATTAACGACTATATTTATTATAAAATTGATGCCCATGAACCTTCTATAACATGAATTCATTTAATTCCAACAAATAGTGGAGTCCTCCATCTTGATTTGCTTTTCTTATTCATAATAATTGGTTGAGTTCCAAAATAAAGAGTACCTCTCATCATTTCTAGTTAGCCTCTCCTCTTTTGATTCCAAGAACACATTTTGATACATTGATGATGAAATTAACATATGTGGCAAAACAACCAAGAATATTAATTCAATTGATCAAATCTAAACACCATTGAAACTGTAAATCTACTAACTTCCATGAGTGAAAACAATAATTCATCTTGGTTCACATTTTGTGCTAATGTGAAGTTGTTTAATTCCTAAATAATGAGACTTTCTTATCACCTCAAGCTAATTAGACTCCGCACGTTGTTAGAAGGACTACTTTTCATGTAATGACCATGAAATTATCTTTTGTGTCTTTATTAACGACTATATTTATTATAAAAATGATCCCCATGAACCTTCTATAAGATGAATTCATTCAATTCCAACAAATAGTGGTGTCCTCCATCTTGATTTGCTTTTCTTATTGATAATAATTGGTTGAGTTCCAAAATAAAGAGTAACTCTCATCATTTCTAGTTAGCAGTGCTGGTCTTTTGATTCCAAGAATACATTTTGATATATTGATGATGAAAGTAATATATGTGGATAAACAACCTAGTATATTAATTAAATCAAACAAATCTAAACACCATTGAAACTCTAAATATTCTTACTTCCATCAGCAAAAGCAATCATTCATCTTGGTTTGCATTTTGTGCTAATGTGAAGTCGTTTAATTCCTAAACAATGAGACTTTGTTATCACATCAAGCTAATTAAGCTCCACTAGTCGTTACAAGGACTATTTTTCATGTAATGACTATGAAATTATCTTTTGTGTCTTTAGTAACAACTATATTTAATATAAAAATGATCACCATGAACCTTCTATAACATGAATTCATTCAATTCCAACAAATAGTGGAGTCCTCCATCTTGATTTGCCTTTCTTATTGATAATAATTGGTTGAGTTCAAAAATAAAGAGCAGCTCCAATCATTTCTAGTTAGCAATGCTCCTCTTTTGATTCCAAGAACACTTTTTGATACATTGATGATGAAATTCACATATGTGGCAAAACAACTGAGAATATTAATTCAATCAATCAAATCTAAACACCATTCAAACTCTAAATCTACTAACTTCCATAAGTGAAAGCAATAATTCATCTTGGTTTACATTTTGTGCTAATGTGAAGTTGTTTAATTCCTAAATAATGAGACTTTCTTATCACCTCAAGCTAATTAGACTCCGCACGTTGTTAGAAGGACTATTTTTCATGTAATGACCATGAAATTATCTTTTGTATCTTTATTAATGACTATATTTATTATAAAAATGATCCCCATGAACCTTCTATAAGATGAATTCATTCAATACCAACAAATAGTGGTGTCCTCCATCTTGATTTGCTTTTCTTATTGATAATAATTGGTTGCGTTCCAAAATAAAGAGTACCTCTCATCATTTCTAGTTAGCAGTGCACCTCTTTTGATTCCAGGAACACATTTTGATACATTGATAATGAAATTAACATATAGGGCAAAACAACCTAGAATATTAATTCAATCAATCAAATATAAACACCATTGAAACTCTAAATCTACTAACTTCCACGAGTGGAAGAAATAATTCATCTTGGTTTGCATTTTGTGCTAAAGTGAAGTTGTTTA
Organism: Ceriops zippeliana; assembly: GCA_037897445.1. Taxonomy (NCBI): domain Eukaryota; kingdom Viridiplantae; phylum Streptophyta; class Magnoliopsida; order Malpighiales; family Rhizophoraceae; genus Ceriops; species Ceriops zippeliana. The sequence goes on along the minus strand of JBAPLH010000353.1, from coordinate 172,511 downwards.
ATGCCTATATAATGAGACTTTCTTATCACCTCAAGCTAATTAGGCTCCGCTCATCGTTCCAAGGACTATTTTTCATGTATTGGCCATGAAATTATCTTTTGTGTCTTTATGAACGACTATATTTATTATAAAAATGATGCCCATGAACCCTCTATAAAATTAATTCATTCAATTCCAATAAATAGTGGAGTCCTCCATCTTGATTTGCTTTTCTTATTTATACTAATTGGTTGAGTTCCAAAATAAAGAGTAGCTCCCATCATTTCTAGTTAGCAGTGCTCCACCTTTGGTTCGAAGCTCCTTTTTGGATATATTGATGATGAAAGTAATATATATGGCTAAACAATGTAGTATATTAATTAAATCAAACAAATCTAAACACCATTGAAACTCTAAATCTTCTTACTTCCATGAACAAAAGCAATCATTCATCTTGGTTTGCATTTCGTGCTAATGTGAATTCGTGTAATTCCTAAACAATGAGACATTGTTATCACCTCAAGCTAATTAGGCTCCACTCGTCGTTACAAGGACTATTTTTCATGTAATGACCATGAAATTATCTTTTGTCTTTATTAACGACTATATTTATTATAAAAATGATCCTCGTGAACCTTCTACAACATGAATTCATTCAATTCCAACAAATAGTGGAGTCCTCCATCTTCATTTGCTTTTCTTATTGATAATAATTGGTTGAGTTCTAAAATAAAGAGTAGCTCCCATCATTTCTAGTTAGCAGTGACTTTTGGTTCGAAGCTCTTTTTTGGATATATTGATCATGAAAGTAATATATGTGGCTAAACAATGTAGTATATTAATTAAATCAAACAAATCTAAACAATATTGAAACTCTAAATCTTCTTACGTCCATCAACAAATACATTCATTCATCTTGGTTTGCATTTCGTGCTAATGTGAAGTTGTTCAATTGCTAAATAATGAGACTTTCTTATCACATCAAGCTAATTGGGCTCCGCTCGTCGTTAGAAGGACTATTTTTCATGCAATGACCATGAAACTATCTTTTGTGTCTTTATTAACCACTATATTTATTATAAAAACAATGCCCATGGACCTTCTATAACATGAATTGATTCAATTCCAACAAATAGTGGAGTCCTCCATCTTGATTTGCTTTTCTTATTGATAATAATTGGTTGAGTTCCAAAATAAAGAGTACCTCTCATCATTTCTAGTTAGCAGAGCTCCTCTTTTGATTCCAACAACACATTTTGATACATTGATAATGAAATTAACATATGTGGCAAAACAACCTAGAATATTAATTCAATCAATCAAATCTAAACACCATTGAAACTCTAAATCTACTAACTTCCATGAGTGAAAACAATAACTCATCTTGGTTTGCATTTTGTGCTTAGGTGAAGTTTTTTAATTCCTAAATAATGTGACTTTGTTATCACCTCAAGCTAATTATGCTCCGTATGTCGTTAGAAGGACTATTTTTCATACAATGACCATGAAATTATCTTTTGTCTTTTTTAACGACTATATTTATTAGAAAAACGATGCCCATGAACCTTCTATACCATGAATTCATTCAATTCCAACAAATAATGGAGACCTTCATCGTGATTTGCATTTCTTATTGATAATAATTGATTGAGTTCCAAAATAAAGAGTAGCTCCCATCATTTCTAGTTTGCAGTGCTAGACTTTTGGTTCGAAGATCTTTTTTGGATATATTGATGATTAAAGTAATATATGTGGCTAAACAACCTAGTATATTAATTAAATCAAACAAATCTAAACACCATTGAAACTCTAAATCTTCTTACTTCCATCAGCAAAAGCAATCATTCATCTCGGTTTGCATTTTGTGCTAATGTGAAGTCATTTAATTCCTAAACAATGAGACTTTGTTATCACATCAAGCTAATTAGGCTCCACTAGTCGTTACAAGGACTATTTTTCATGTAATGACCATGAAATTATCTTTTGTGTCTTTATTAACAACTATATTTAATATAAAAATGATCACCATGATCCTTCTATAACATAAATTCATTCAATTCCAACAAATAGTGGAGTCCTCCATCTTGATTTTCTTTTCTTATTGATAATAATTGGTTGTGTTCAAAAATAAAGAGCAGCTCCAATCATTTCTAGTTAGCAATGCTCCTCTTTTGATTCCAAGAACACTTTTTGATACATTGACGATGAAATTCACATATGTGGCAAAACAACTAAGAATATTAATTCAATCAATCAAATCTAAACACCATTGAAGCTCTAAATCTACTAACTTCCATGAGTGAAAGCAATAATTCATCTTGGTCTACATTTTGTGCTAATGTGAAGTTGTTTAATTCCTAAATAATGAGACTTTCTTATCACCTCAAGCTAATTAGACTCCGCACGTTGTTAGAAGGACTATTTTTCATGTAATGACCATGAAATTATCTTTTGTGTCTTTATTAATGACTATTTATTATAAAAATGATCCCCATGAACCTTCTATAAGATGAATTCATTCAATTCCAACAAATAGTGGTGTCCTCCATCTTGATTTGCTTTTCTTATTTATACTAATTGGTTGAGTTCCAAATTAAAGAGTACCTCTCATCATTTCTAGTTGGCTGGGTTTCTCTTTTGATTACAAGAACACATTTTGATACATTGATGATGAAATTAACATATGTGGCAAAACAACCTAGAATATTAATTCAATCAATCAAATCTAAACACCATTGAAACTCTAAATCTACTTACTTCCATCAGCAAAAGCAATCATTCATCTTGGTTTGCATTTCATGCTAATGTGAAGTCAGTTAATTCCTAAATAATGAGACTTTGTCATCACCTCAAGCTAATAAGCCTCCGCTCGTCATTACATGGACTATTTTTCATGTAATGACCATGAAATTATCTTTTTTGTCTTTAATAACGACTATATTTATTATAAAAATGATGCCTATGAACCTTCTATAACATGAATTCATTCAATTCCAACAAATAATGGAGTCCTCCATCTTGATTTGCTTTTCTTATTGATAATAATTGGTTGAGTTCCAAAATAACTAGTACCTCTCATCATTTCTAGTTAGCAGTGCTCCTCTTTTGATTCCAAGAACACATTTTGATACATTGATGATGAAATTAACATATGTGGCAAAACAACCAAGAATAATAATTCAATCGATCAAATCTAAACACCATTGAAACTCTAAATCTACCAACTTCCATGAGTGAAAACAATAATTCATCTTGGTTTGCATTTTGTGCTAATGTGAAGTTGTTTAATTCCTAAATAATGAGACTTTGTTATCACCTCAAGCTAATTAGGCTCCGCACGTCGTTAGAATGACTATTTTTCATGCAATGACCATGATATTATCTTTTGTCTTTTTTAACGACTATATTTATTAGAAAACCAATCCCATGAACCTTCTAAAAGATGAATTCATTCAATTCCAACAAATAATGGAGACCATCATCTTGATTTGCATTTCTTATTGATAATAATTGGTTGAGTTCCACAAAAAAGAGCACCTCCTATCATTTCTAGTTAGCAGTGCTCCACTTTTGGTTCCAAGAACACATTTTGATACATTGATAATGAAATTAATATATGTGGCAAAACAACCTAGATTATTAATTCAATCAATCAAATCAAAACACCATTGAAACTCTAAATCTACTAACTTCCATGAGTGGAAGTAATTATTCATCTTGGTTTGGATTTTTTGCAAAGACTATTTTTCATGCAATAAGGACGAAATTATCTTATGTCATTATTAACGACTATATTTATTATAAAAATGATGCCCATAAACCTCATATAACATGAATTCATTCAATTCCAACAAACAATGGAGTCCTTCATCTCGATTTGCATTTCTTATTGATCATAATTGGTTGAGTTCCACAAAAAAGAGCACCCCTATCATTTCTAATTAGCAGTGTTCCACTTTTGGTTCGAAGCACATATTTGGGTATATTGACGATGAAATTAATATTTGTGGATAAATAACCTAGTATATTAATTAAATCAAACAAATATAAACACCATTGAAACTCTAAATCTACTTACTTCCATCGGCAAAAGCAATCTTTCATCTTCGTTTTCATTTCGTGCTAATGTGAAGTTGTTCAATTGCTAAATAATGAGACTTTCTTATCACATCAAGCTAATTGGGCTCCGCTCGTCGTTAGAAGGACTATTTTTCATGTAATGACCATCAAATTATTTTTTGTGCCTTTATTAATGACTATATTTATTATAAAATCGATGCCCATGAACCTTCTATAACATGAATTCATTCAATTCCAACAAATAGTGGAGTCCTCCATCTTGATTTGCTTTGCTTATTGATAATAATTGGTTGAGTTCCAAAATAAAGAGTACCACTCATCATTTCTAGTTAGCAGTGCTTTTCTTTTGATTCCAAGAACACATTTTGATATATTGATGATGAAATTAACATATGTGGCAAAACAACCAAGAATATTAATTCAATCGATCAAATTTAAACACCATTGAAACTCTAAATCTGCTAACTTCCATGACTGAAAACAATAATTCATCTTGGTTTGCATTTTGAGCTAAGGTGAAGTTGTTTAATTCCTAAATAATGTGACTTTGTTATCACCTCAAGCTAATTATGCTCCACACATCGTTAGAAGGACTATTTTTCATGCAATGACCATGAAATTATCTTTTGTGTCTTTATTAACAACTATATTTAATATAAAAATGATCACCATGAACCTTCTATAACATGAATTCATTCAATTCCAACAAATAGTGGAGTCCTCCATCTTGATTTGCTTTTCTTATTGATAATAATTGGTTGAGCTCAAAAATAAAGAGCAGCTCCAATCATTTCTAGTTAGCAATGCTCCTCTTTTGATTCCAAGAACACTTTTTGATACATTGATGATGAAATTCACATATGTGGCAAAACAACTGAGAATATTAATTCAACCAATCAAATCTAAACACCATTGAAACTCTAAATCTACTAACTTCCATGAGTGAAAGAAATAATTCATCTTGGTTTACATTTTGTGCTAATGTGAAGTTGTTTAATTCCTAAATAATGAGACTTTCTTATCACCTCAAGCTAATTAAGCTCTGCTCATCGTTGCAAAGACTATTTTTCATGCAATAAGGACGAAATTATCTTATGTCATTATTAACGACTATATTTATTATAAAAATTATGCTCATAAACCTCATATAACATGAATTCATTCAATTCCAACAAACAATGGAGTCCGTCATCTTGATTTGCATTTCTTATTGATCATAATTGGTTGAGTTCCACAAAAAACAGCACCACCTATCACTTCTAATTAGCAGTGCTCCATTTTTGGTTCGAAGCACATATTTGGATATATTGACAATGAAATTAATATATTTGGATAAACAACCTAGTATATTAATTAAATCAAACAAATATAAACACCATTGAAACTCTAAATCTACTTACTTCCATTAGCAAAAGCAATCTTTCATCTTGCTTTGCATTTCGTGCTAATGTGGAGTCGTTTAATTCCTAAACAATGAGACTTTGTTATCACCTCAAGATAATTAGGCTCCGCTCGTCGTTACAAGGACTATTTTTCATGTAATGACCATCATATTATCTTTTTTGTCTTTATTAACGACTATATTTATTATAAAAACGATGCCTATGAACCTTCTATAACATGAATTCATTCAATTCCAACAAATAGTGGAGTCCTCCATCTTGATTTGATTTTCGTATTGATAATAATTGGTTGAGTTCCAAAATAACGAGTACCTCTCATCATTTCTAGTTAGGAGTGCTCCTCTTTTGATTCCAAGAACACATTTTGATATATTGATGATGAAATTAACATATGTGGCAAAACAACCAAGAATATTAATTCAATCGATCAAATCTAAACACCATTGAAACTCTAAATCTACTAACTTTCATGAGTGAAAACAATAATTCATCTTGGTTTGCATTTTGTGCTAAGGTGAAGTTGTTTAATTCCTAAATACTGTGACTTTGTTATCACCTCAAGCTAATTATGCTCCGCACGTCGTTAGAAGGACTATTTTTCATGCAATGACCATGAAATTATCTTTTGTCTTTTTTAACGACTATATTTATTAAAAAAACAATGCCCATGAACCTTCTATACCATGAATTCATTCAATTCCAACAAATAATGCAGACCTTCATCGTGATTTGCATTTCTTATTGATAATAATTGATTGAGTTCCAAAATAAATAGTAGCTCCCATCGTTTATAGTTTCCAGTGCTAGACTTTTGGTTCGAAGATCTTTTTTGGATATATTGATGATGAAAGTAATATATGTGGCTAAACAACCTAGTATACTAATTAAATCAAACAAATCTAAATACCATTGAAACTCTAAATCTTCTTACTTCCATCAGCAAAAGCAATCATTCATCTCGGTTTGCATTTCGTGCTAATGTGAAGTTGTTTAATTCCTAAACAATGAGACTTTGTTATCACATCAAGCTAATTAAGCTCCACTAGTCGTTACAAGGACTATTTTTCATGTAATGACCATGAAATTATCTTTTGTGTCTTTCTTAACAACTATATTTAATATAAAAATGATCACCATGAACCTTCTATAACATGAATTCATTCAATTCCAACAAACAGTGGAGTCCTCCATCTTGATTTGCTTTTCTTATTGATAATAATTGGTTGAGTTCAAAAATAAAGAGCAGCTCCAATCATTTCTAGTTAGCAATGCTCCTCTTTTGATTCCAAGAACACTTTTTGATACATTGATAATGAAATTCACATATGTGGCAAAACAACTGAGAATATTAATTCAATCGATCAAATCTAAACACCATTGAAACTCTAAATCTACTAACTTTCATGAGTGAATGAAATAATTCATCTTGGTTTACATTTTGTGCTAATGTGAAGTTGTTTAATTCCTAAATAATGAGACTTTCTTATCACCTCAAGCTAATTAGACTCCGCACATTGTTAGAAGGACTATTTTTCATGTAATGACCATGAAATTATCTTTTGTGTCTTTATTAACGACTATATTTATTATAATAATGATCCCCATGAACCTTCTATAAGATGAATTCATTCAATTCCAACAAATAGTGGTGTCATCCATCTTGATTTGCTTTTCTTATTGATAATAATTGGTTGCGTTCCAAAATAAAGAGTACCTCTCATCATTTCTAGTTAGCAGTGCACCTCTTTTGATTCCAAGAACACATTTTGATACATTGATAATGAAATCAATATATAGGGCAAAACGACCTAGAATATTAATTCAATCAATCAAATATAAACACCATTGAAACTCTAAATCTACTAACTTCCACGAGTGGAAGCAATAATTCATCTTGGTTTGCATTTTGTGCTAATGTCAAGTTGTTTAATGCCTATATAGTGAGACTTTCTTATCACCTCAAGCTAATTAGGCTCCGCTCATCGTTACAAGGAGTATTTTTCATGTATTGGCCATGAAATTATCTTTTGTGTCTTTATTAACGACTATATTTATTATAAAAATGATGCCCATGAACCTTCTATAAAATTAATTCATTCAATTCCAATAAATAGTGGAGTCCTCCATCTTGATTTGCTTATCTTATTTACACTAATTGGTTGAGTTACAAAATAAAGAGTACCTCTCATAATTTCTAGTTAGCTGGGCTTCCCTTTTGATTACAAGAACACATTTTGATACATTGATGATGAAATTAACATATGTGGCAAAACAACCTAGAATATTAATTCAATCAATCAAATCTAAACACCATTGAAACTCTAAATCTACTTACTTCCATCAGCAAAAGCAATCATTCATCTTGGTTTGCATTTCATGCTAATGTGAAGTCATTTAATTCCTAAATAATGAGACTTTGTCATCATGTCATGCTAATAAGCCTCCGCTCGTCATTACATGGACTATTTTTCATGTAATGACCATGAAATTATCTTTTTTGTCTTTATTAACGACTATATTTATTATAAAAACGATGCCTATGAACCTTCTATAACATGAATTCATTCAATTCCAACAAATAATGGAGTCCTCCATCTTGATTTGCTTTTCTTATTGATAATAATTGGTTGAGTTCCAAAATATTGAGTACCTCTCATCATTTCTAGTTAGTAGTGCTCCTCTTTTGATTCCAAGAACACTTTTTGATACATTGATGATGAAATTAACATATGTGGCAAAACAACCAAGAATATTAATTCAATCGATCAAAGCTAAACACCATTGAAACTCTAAATCTACTAACTTCCATGAGTGAAAACAATAATTCATCTTGGTTTGCATTTTGTGCTAATGTGAAGTTGTTTAATTCCTAAATAATGAGACTTTGTTATCACCTCAAGCTAATTAGGCTCTGCACGTTGTTAGAATGACTATTTTTCATGCAATGACCATGAAATTATCTTTTATCTTTTTTAACAACTATATTTATGAGAAAAATGATGCCCATGAACCTTCTATAAGATGAATTCATTCAATTCCAACAAATAATGGAGACCATCATCATCATTTGCATTTCTTATTGATAATAATTGGTTGAGTTCCAAAATAAAGAGTAGCTCCCATCATTTCTAGTTAGCAGTGCTCCACTTTTCGTTCGATGCTCTTTTTTGGATATATTGATGATGAAAGTAATGTATGTGGCTAAACAACGTAGTATATTAATTAAAGCAAACAAATCTAAACACCATTGAAACTCTAAATCTTCTTACTTCCATCAACAAAAGCAATCATTCATTTTGGTTTGCATTTCATGCTAATCTGAAGTCGTTTAATTCCTAAACAATGAGACATTGTTATCACCTCAAGCTAATTAGGCTGCACACGTCGTTACAAGGACTATTTTTCATGTAATGACCATGAAATTATCTTTTGTATCTTTATTCACAACTATATTTATTATAAAAATGATCCCCATGAACCTTCTATAACATGAATTCATTCAATTCTAACAAATAGTGAAGTCCTCCATCTTCATTTGCTTTTCTTATTGATAATAATTGGTTGAGTTCCAAAATAAAGAGTAGCTCCCATCATTTCTAGTTAGCAGTGCTCCACTTTTGGTTCGAAGCTCTTTTTTGGATATATTGATGATGAAAGTAATATATGTGGCTAAACAATGTAGTGTATTAATTAAATCAAACAAATCTAAACACCATTGAAACTCTAAATCTTCTTACGTCCATCAACAAATACAATCATTCATCTTGGTTTGCATTTCGTGCTAAAGTGAAGTTGTTCAATTGCTAAATAATGAGACTTTCTTATCACATCAAGCTAATTGGGCTCCGCTCGTCATTAGAAGGACTATTTCTCATGCAATGACCATGAAACTATCTTTTGTGTCTTTATTCACGACTATATTTATTATAAAAACAATGCCCATGGACCTTCTATAACATGAATTGATTCAATTCCAACAAATAGTGGAGTCCTCCATCTTGATTTGCTTTTCTTATTGATAATAATTGGTTGAGTTCCAAAATAAAGAGTACCACTCATCATTTCTACTTAGCAGAGCTCCTCTTTTGATTCCAAGAACACATTTTGATACATTGATAATGAAATTAACATATGTGGCAAAAGAACCTAGAATATTAATTCAATCAATCAAATCTAAACACCATTGAAACTGTAAATCTACTAACTTCCATGAGTGAAAACAATAATTCATCTTGGTTTGCATTTTGTGGTAAGGTGAAGTTGTTTAATTCCTAAATAATGTGACTTTGTTATCACCTCAAGCTAATTATGCTCCGCACGTCGTTAGAAGGACTATTTTTCATGCAATGACCATGAAATTATCTTTTGTCATTTTTAACGACTATATTTATTAGAAAAACAATGCCATGAACCTTCTATACCATGAATTCATTCAATTCCAACAAATAATGGAGACCTTCATCGTGATTTGCATTTCTTATTGATAATAATTGATTGAGTTCCAAAATAAAGAGTAGCTCCCATCGTTTCTAGTGTGCAGTGCTAGACTTTTGGTTTGAAGATCTTTTTTGGATATATTGATGATGAAAGTAATATATGTGGCTAAACAACCTAGTATACTAATTAAATCAAACAAATCTAAACACCATTGAAACTCTAAATCTTCTTACTTCCATCAGCAAAAGCAATCATTCATCCTGGTTTGCATTTCGTGCTAATGTGAAGTCGTTTAATTCCTAAACAATGAGACTTTGTTATCACATCAAGCTAATTAAGCTCCACTAGTCGTTACAAGGACTATTTTTCATGTAATGACTATGAAATTATCTTTTGTGTCTTTAGTAACAACTATATTTAATATAAAAATGATCACCATGAACCTTCTATAACATGAATTCATTCAATTCCAACAAATAGTGGTGTCATCCATCTTGATTTGCTTTTCTTATTGATAATAATTGGTTGAGTTCAAAAATAAAGAGTAGCTCCAATCATTTCTAGTTAGCAATGCTCCTCTTTTGATTCCAAGAACACTGTTTGATACATTGATGATGAAATTCACATATGTGGCAAAACAACTGAGAATATTAATTCAATCGATCAAATCTAAACACCATTGAAACTCTAAATCTACTAACTTTCATGAGTGAATGAAATAATTCATCTTGGTTTACATTTTGTGCTAATGTGAAGTTGTTTAATTCCTAAATAATGAGACTTTCTTATCACCTCAAGCTAATTATACTCCGTACGTTGTTAGAAGGACTATTTTTCATGTAATGACCATGAAATTATCTTTTGTGTCTTTATTAACGACTATATTTATTATAAAAATGATCCCCATGAACCTTCTATAAGATGAATTCATTCAATTCCAACAAACAGTGGTGTCCTCCATCTTGATTTGCTTTTCTTATTGATAATAATTGGTTGCGTTCCAAAATAAAGAGTACCTCTCATCATTTCTAGTTAGCAGTGCACCTCTTTTGATTCCCAGAACACATTTTGATACATTGATAATGAAATTAACATATAGGGCAAAACAACCTAGAATATTAATTCAATCAATCAAATATAAACACCATTGAAACTCTAAATCTACTAACTTCCACAAGTGGAAGCAATAATTCATCTTGGTTTGCATTTTGTGCTAATGCAATATAATGAGACTTTCTTATCACCTCAAGCTAATTAGGCTCCGCTCATCGTTACAAGGAGTATTTTTCATGTATTGGCCATGAAATTATCTTTTGTGTCTTTATTAACGACTATATTTATTATAAAAATGATGCCCATGAAACTTCTATAAAATTAATTCATTCAATTCCAATAAATAGTGGAGTCCTCCATCTTGATTTGCTGTTCTTATTTATACTAATTGGTTGAGTTCCAAATTAAAGAGTACCTCTCATCATTTCTTGTTAGCTGGGTTTCCCTTTTGATTACAAGAACACATTTTGATACATTGATGATGAAACTAACATATGTGGCAAAACAACCTAGAATATTAATTCAATCAATCAAATCTAAACACCATTGAAACTCTAAATCTACTTACTTCCATCAGCAAAAGCAATCATTCATCTTGGTTTGCTTTTCATGCTAATGTGAAGTCAGTTAATTCCTAAATAATGAGACTTTGTCATCACCTCAAGCTAATAAGCCTCCGCTCGTCATTACATGGACTATTTTTCATGTAATGACCATGAAATTATCTTTTTTGTCTTTAATAACGACTATATTTATTATAAAAACGATGCCGATGAACCTTCTATAACATGAATTCATTCAATTCCAACAAATAATGGAGTCCTCCATCTTGATTTGCTTTTCTTATTGATAATAATTGGTTGAGTTCCAAAATAACGAGTACCTCTCATCATTTCTAGTTAGCAATGCTCCTCTTTTGATTCCAAGAACACATTTTGATACATTGATGATGAAATTAACATATGTGGCAAAACAACCAAGAATATTAATTCAATCGATCAAATCTAAACACCATTGAAACTCTAAATCTACTAACTTCCATGAGTGAAAACAATAATTCATCTTGGTTTGCATTTTGTGCTAATGTGAAGTTGTTTAATTCCTAAATAATGAGGCTTTGTTATCACCTCAAGCTAATTAGGCTCCGCACGTCGTTAGAATGACTATTTTTCATGCAATGACCATGATATTATCTTTTGTCTTTTTTAACGACTATATTTATTAGAAAACCAATCCCATGAACCTTCTAAAAGATGAATTCATTCAATTCCAACAAATAATGGAGACCATCATCTTGATTTGCATTTCTTATTGATAATAATTGGTTGAGTTCCACAAAAAAGAGCACCTCCTATCATTTCTAGTTAGCAGTGCTCCACTTTTGGTTCGAAGCACATATTTGGATACATTAACGATGAAATTAATATATGTGGCTTGACAACGTAGTATATTAATTAAATCAAACAAATCTAAACACCATTGAAACTCTAAATCTTCTTACTTCCATCAACAAAAGAAATCATTCATCTTGGTTTGCATTTCATTCAAATGTGAAGTCGTTTAATTCCTAAATAATGAGACTTTCTTATCACCTCAAGCTAATTAGGCACCACACGTCGTTACAATGACTATTTTTCATGTAATGACCATGAAATTATCTTTTGTGTCTTTATTCACGACTATATTTATTATAAAAATGATCCCAATGAACCTTCTATAACATGAATTCATTCAATTCCAACAAATAGTGGAGTCCTCCATCTTGATTTGCTTTTCTTATTGATAATAATTGGTTGAGTTCCAAAATAAAAAGTAGCTCCCATCATTTCTAGTTAGCACTGCTCCACTTTTGGTTCGAAGGTCTTTTTTGGATATATTGATGATGAAAGTAATATATGTGGCTAAACAACCTAGTATAATAATTAAATCAAACAAATCTAAACACCATTGAAACTCTAAATCTTCTTACGTCCATCAACAAATGCAATCATTCATCTTACTTTGCATTTCGTGCTAACGTGAAGTTGTTGAATTGCTAAATAATGAGAATTTCTTATCACATCAAGCTAATTGGGCTCTGCTCGTCGTTAGAAGGACTATTTTTCATGTAATGACCATAAAATTATTTTTTGTGCCTTTATTAACGACTATATTTATTATAAAATCGATGCCCACGAACCTTCTATAACATGAATTCATTCAATTCCAACAAATAGTGGAGTCCTCCATCTTGATTTGCTTTGCTTATTGATAATAATTGGTTGAGTTCCAAAATAAAGAGTACCTCTCATCATTTCTAGTTAGTAGAGCTCCTCTTTTGATTCCAAGAACACATTTTGATACATTGATAATGAAATTAATATATGTGGCAAAACAACCTAGATTATTAATTCAATCAATCAAATCAAAACACCATTGAAACTCTAAATCTACTAACTTCCATGAGTGGAAGTAATTATTCATCTTGGTTTGGATTTTGTGCTAAAGTGAAGTTGTTTAATTCCCAAATTATGAGACTTTCTTATCACCTAAAGCTAATTAAGCTCCGCTCATCTTTGCAAAGACTATTTTTCATGCAATAAGGACGAAATTATCTTATGTCATTATTAACGACTATATTTATTATAAAAATGATGCCCATAAACCTCATATAACATGAATTCATTCAATTCTAACAAACAATGAAGTCCTTCATCTTGATTTGCATTTCTTATTGATCATAATTGGTTGAGTTCCACAAAAAAGAGCACCCCTATCATTTCTAATTAGCAGTGCTCCACTTTTGGTTCGAAGCACATATTTGGATATATTGACGATGAAATTAATATTTGTGGATAAACAACCTAGTATATTAATTAAATCAAACAAATATAAACACCATTGAAACTCTAAATCTACTTACTTCCATCGGCAAAAGCAATCTTTCATCTTCGTTTGCATTTCGTGCTAATGTGAAGTTGTTCAATTGCTAAATAATGAGACTTTCTTATCACATCAAGCTAATTAGGCTCCGCTCGTCTTTAGAAGGACTATTTTTCATGTAATGACCATCAAATTATTTTTTGTGCCTTTATTAATGACTATATTTATTATAAAATCGATGCCCATGAACCTTCTATAACATGAATTCATTCAATTCCAACAAATAATGGAGTCCTCCATCTTGATTTGCTTTTCTTATTGATAATAATTGGTTGAGTTCCAAAATAAAGAGTACCACTCATCATTTCTAGTTAGCAGTGCTTTTCTTTTGATTCCAAGAACACATTTTGATATATTGATGATGAAATTAACATATGTGGCAAAACAACCAAGAATATTAATTCAATCGATCAAATTTAAACACCATTGAAACTCTAAATCTGCTAACTTCCATGACTGAAAAAAATAATTCATCTTGGTTTGCATTTTGAGCTAAGGTGAAGTTGTTTAATTCCTAAATAATGTGACTTTGTTATCACCTCAAGCTAATTATGCTCCACACGTCGTGAGAAGGACTATTTTTCATGCAATGACCATGAAATTATCTTTTGTCTTTTTTAACGACTATATTTATTAGAAAAACAATGCCCATGAACCTTCTATACCATGAATTCATTCAATTCCAACAAATAATGGAGACCTTCATCGTGATTTGCATTTCTTATTGATAATAATTGATTGAGTTCCAAAATAAAGAGTAGCTCCCATCATTTCTAATTTGCAGTGCTAGACTTTTGGTTCGAAGATCTTTTTTGGATATATTGACGATGAAATTAATATATGTGGCTAACAACTTAGTATACTAATTAAATCAAACAAATCTAAACACCATTGAAACTCTAAATCTTCTTAGTTCCATCAGCAAAAGCAATCATTCATCTTGGTTTGCATTTCGTGCTAATGTGAAGTCGTTTAATTCCTAAACAATGAGACTTTGTTATCACATGAAGCTAATTAAGCTCCACTAATAGTTACAAGGACTATTTTTCATGTAATGACCATGAAATTATCTTTTGTGTCTTTATTAACAACTATATTTAATATAAAAATGATCACCATGAACCTTCTATAACATGAATTCATTCAATTCCAACAAATAGTGGAGTCCTCCATCTTGATTTACTTTTCTTATTGATAATAATTGGTTGAGCTCAAAAATAAAGAGCAGCTCCAATCATTTCTAGTTAGCAATGCTCCTCTTTTGATTCCAAGAACACTTTTTGATACATTGATGATGAAATTTACATATGTGGCAAAACAACTGAGAATATTAATTCAATCAATCAAATCTAAACACCATTGAAACTCTAAATCTACTTACTTCCATGAGTGAAAGAAATAATTCATCTTGGTTTACATTTTGTGCTAATGTGAAGTTGTTTAATTCCTAAATAATGAAACTTTCTTATCACCTCAAGCTAATTAGACTCTGCACGTTATTAGAAGGACTATTTTTCATGTAATGACCATGAAATTATCTTTTGTGTCTTTATTAATGACTATATTTATTATAAAAATGATGCCCATGAACCTTCTATAAAATTAATTCATTCAATTCCAATAAATAGTGGAGTCCTCCATCTTGATTTGCTTTTCTTATTTATACTAATTGGTTGAGTTCCAAAATAAAGAATACCTCTCATCATTTCTAGTTAGCTGGGTTTCTCTTTTGATTACAAGAACACATTTTGATACATTGATGATGAAATTAACAAATATGGCAAAACAACCTAGAATATTAATTCAATCAATCAAATCTAAACACCATTGAAACTCTAAATCTACTTACTTCCATCAGCAAAAGCAATCATTCATCTTGGTTTGCATTTCATGCTAATGTGAAGTCATTTAATTCCTAAATAATGAGACTTTGTCATCACCTCAAGCTAATAAGCCTCCGCTCGTCATTACATGGACTATTTTTCATGTAATGACCATGAAATTATCTTTTGTGTCTTTATTAACGACTATATTTATTATAAAAATGATCCCCATGAACCTTCTATAAGATGAATTCATTCAATTCCAACAAATAGTGGTGTCGTCCATCTTGATTTGCTTTTCTTATTGATAATAACTGGTTGCATTCCAAAATAAAGAGTACCTCTCATCATTTCTAGTTAGCAGTGCACCTCTTTTGATTCCAAGAACACATTTTGATACATTGATAATGAAATTAATATATAGGGCAAAACAACCTAGAACACATTTTGATACATTGAGAATGAAATTAACATATGTGGCAAAACAACCTAGAATATTAATTCAATCAATCAAATCTAAACACCATTGAAACTCTAAATCTACTAACTTCCATAAGTGGAAGTAATTATTCATTTTGGTTTGGATTTTGTGCTAAAGTGAAGTTGTTTAATTCCTAAATAATGGGACTTTCTTATCACCTCAAGCTAAGCAAGCTCCGCTCATCATTACAAGGACTATTGTTCATGCAATAAAGAAGAAATTATCTTATGTCATTATTAACGACTATATTTATTATAAGAACGATGCCCATAACCCTCATATAACATGAATTCATACAATTCCAACACACAATGGAGTCCTTCATCTTGATTTGCATTTCTTATTGATAATAATTGGTTGAGTTCCACAAAAAAGAGCACCTCCTATCATTTCTAGTTAGCAGTGCTCCCCTTTTGGTTCGACGCACATATTTGGATATATTGACGATGAAATTAATATATGTGGATAAACAACCTAGGAAATTAATTAAATCAAACAAATATAAACACCATTGAAACTCTAAATCTACATACTTCCATCAGCAATAGCAATCATTCATCTTGGCTTGCATTTCGTCCTAAACAATGAGACTTTTTTATCACCTCAAGATAATTACGCTCCGCACGTCGTTAGAAGGACTATTTTTCATGCAATGACCATGAAATTATCTTTTGTCTTTTTTAATGATTATATTTTTTAGAAAAACGATGCCTATGAACCGTCTATAACATGAATTGATTCAATTCCAATAAATAGTGGAGTCCTCCATCTTGATTTGCTTTTCTTATTGATAATAATTGGTTGAGTTCCAAAATAAAGAGTACCTCTCATGATTTCTGGCCTCTTTTGATTCCAAGAACACATTTTGATACATTGACAATGAAATTAACATATGGGGCAAAACAACGTAGAATATTAATTCAATCAATCAAATATAAACACCATTGAAACTCTCAATCTACCAACTTCCATGAGTGAAAGCAATAATTCATCTTGATTTGCATTTTGTGCTAATGTGAAGTTGTTTAATTCCTAAGTAATGAGACTTTCTTATCACCTCAAGCGAATTAGGCTCCGTACGTCGTTAGAAGGACTATTTTTCATGCAATGACCATGAAATTATCTTTTGTCTTTTTTAATGACTATATTTTTTAGAAAAACGATGCCCATGAACCTTCTATAACATGAATTCATTCAATTCCAACAAATAATGGAGTCCCCCATCTTGGTATATTTTTTCTTATTGATAATAATTTGTTGAGTTCCAAAATAAAGAGTACCTCTCATCATTTCTAGTTAGCAGAGCTCCCCTTTTGATTCCAAGAACACATTTTGATACATTGATGATGAAATTCACATATGTCGCAAAACAACTGAGAATATTAATTCAATCAATCAAATCTAAACACCATTGAAACTCTAAATCTACTAACTTCCATCAGTGGAAGTAATTATTCATCTTGGTTTGGATTTTGTGCTAAAGTGAAGTTGTTTAATTCCTAAATAATGGGACTTTCTTATCACCTCAAGCAAATTAAGCTCTGCTCATCATTACAATGACTATTTTTCATGCAATAAAGAAGAAATTATCTTATGTCATTATTAACGGATATATTTATTATAAGAACGATGCCCATAAACCTCATATAACATGAATTCATTCAATTCCGACAAACAATGGAGTCCTTCATCTTGATTTGCATTTCTTATTGATAATAATTGGTTGAGTTCCACAAAAAAGAGCACCTCCTATCATTTCTAGTTAGCAGTGCTCCCCTTTTGGTTCGAAGCACATATTTGGATATTTTGACGATGAAATTAATATATGTGGATAAAGAACCTAGTATATTAATTAAATCAAACAAATATAAACACCATTAAAACTCTAAATCTACAAACTTCCATCAGCAAAAGCAATCATTCATCTTGGTTTGCATTTCGTGCTAATGTGAAGTCGTTTAATTCCTAAACAATGAGACTTTGTTATCACCTCATAATAATTAGGCTCCGCTCTTCCTTACAAGGACAATTTTTAATGTAATGACCATCAAATTATTTTTTGTGCCTTTATTAACGACTATGTTTATTATAAAATCGATGCCCATGAACCTTTTATAACATGAATTCATTCAATTCCAACAAATAGTGGAGTCCTCCATCTTGATTTGCTTTTCTTATGGATAATAATTTATTGAGTTCCAAAATAAAGAGTACCTCTCATCATTTCTAGTTAGCAGAGCTCCTCTTTTGATTCCAAGAACACATTTTGATACATTGATAATGAAATTAACATATATGGCAAAACAACCTAGAATATTAATTCAATCAATCAAATCTAAACACCATTGAAACTCTAAATCTACTAACTTCCATCAGTGGAAGTAATTATTCATCTTGGTTTGGATTTTGTGCTAAAGTGAAGTTGTTTATTTCCTAAATAATGAGACTTTCTTATTACCTCAAGCTAATTAAGCTCCGCACATCGTTACAAGGAATATTTTTCATGCAAAAAAGAAGAAATTATCTTATGTCATTATTAACGACTATAATTATTATAAAAACGATGCCCACAACCCTCATATAACATGAATTCATACAATTCCAACAAACAATGGAGTCCTTCATCTTGATTTGCATTTCTTATTGATAATAATTGGTTGAGTTCCACAAAAACGAGCACCTCCTATCATTTCTAGTTAGTAGTGCTCCCCTTTTGGTTTGACGAACATATTTGGATATATTGATGATGAAATTAATATATGTGGATAAACAACCTAGCATATTAACTAAATCAAATAAATATAAACACCATTGAAACTCTAAATCTACTAACTTCCATGAGTGAAAGCAATAATTCATCTTGATTTGCATTTTGTGCTAATGTGAAGTTGTTTAGTTCCTAAGTAGTGAGACTTGCTTATCACCTCAAGCGAATTACGCTCCGCACGTCGTTAGAAGGACTATTTTTCAGGCAATGACCATGAAATTATCTTTTGTCTTTTCTAATGACTATATTTTATAAAAAAACGATGCCCATGAACCTTCTATAACATGAATTCTTTCAATTCCAACAAATAATGGAGTCCCCCATCTTGGTATTCTTTTCTTATTGATAATAATTGGTTGAGTTCCAAAGTAAAGAGTTCCTCTCATCATTTCTAGTTAGCAGAGCTCCTCTTTTGATTCCAAGAACACATTTTGATTCATTGATAATGAAATTAACATATGTGGCAAATTAACCTAGAATAATAATTCAATGAATCAAATCAAAACACCATTGAAACTCTAAATCCACTAACTTACATCAGTGGAAGTAATTATTCATCTTGGTTTGGATTTTGTGCTAAAGTGAAGTTGTTTAATTCCTAAATAATGAGACTTTCTTATCAACTCAAGCTAATTACGCTCCGTTCATCGTTACAAGGACTATTTTTCATGCAATAAAGAAGAAATTATCTTATGTCATTATTAACGACTATATTTATTTTAAGAATGATGCCCAGAACCCTCATATAACATGAATTCATACAATTCCAACAAACAATGGAGTCCTTCATGTTCATTTGCATTTCTTATTGATAATAATTGGTTGAGTTCCACAAAAAAGAGCACCTCCTATCATTTCTAGTTAGCAGTGCTCCCCTTTTGGTTCGACGCACATATTTGGATATATTGACGATGAAATTAATATATGTGGATAAACAACCTAGTATATTAATTAAATCAAACAAATATAAACACCATTGAAACTCTAAATTTACATACTTCCATCAGCAATAGCAATCATTCATCTTGGTTTGCATTTCGTCCTAAACAATGAGACTTTTTTATCACCTCAAGATAATTAGGCTCCGCACGTCGTTAGAAGGACTATTTTTCATGCAATGACGATGAAATTAGCTTTTGTCTTTTTTAATGACTATATTTTTTAGAAAAATGATGCCCATGATCCTTCTATAACATGAATTCATTCAATTCCAACAAATAATGGAGTCCCCCATTTTGGAATACTTTTCTTATTGATAATAATTGGTTGAGTTCCAAAATAAAGAGTATCTCTCATCATTTCTAGTTAGCAGAGCTCCTCTTTTGATTCCAAGAACACATTTTGATACATTGATGATGAAATTCACATATGTCGCAAAACAACTCACAATATTAATTCAATCAATCAAATCTAAACACCATTGAAACTCTAAATCTACTAACTTCCATGAGTGAAAGCAATAATTCATATTGATTTGCATTTTGTGCTAATGTGAAGTTGTTTAATTCCTAAGTACTGAGACTTTCTTATCACCTCAAGCGAATTACGCTCCGCACGTCGTTAGAAGGACTATTTTTCATGCAATGACCATGAAATTATCTTTTCTCTTTTTTAATAACTATATTTTTTAGAAAAACGATGCCCATGAACCTTCTATAACATGAATTCATTCAATTCTAACAAATAATGGAGTCCCCCATCTTGGTATGCTTTTCTTATTGATAATAATTGGTTGAGTTCCAAAATAAAGAGTACCTCTCATAATTTCTAGTTAGCAAAGGTCCTCTTTTGATTACAAGAACACATTTTGATACATTGACGATGAAATTAACATATATGGCAAAATAACCTAGAATAATAATTCAATGAATCAAATCTAAACACAATTGAAACTCTAAATTTACTAACTTCCATCAGTGGAAGTAATTATTCATCTTGGTTTGTATTTTGTGCTAAAGTGAAGTTGTTTAATTCCTAAATAATGAGACTTTCTTATCAACTCAAGCTAATTAAGCTCTGCTGATCCTTACAAGGACTATTTTTCATGCAATAAAGACGAAATTATCTTATATCATTATTAACGACTATATTTATTATAAGAACGATGCCCATAAAACTCATATAACATGAATTCATTCAATTCCGACAAACAATGGATTCCTTCATCTTGATTTGCATTTCTTATTGATAATAATTTGTTGAGTTCCACAAAAAAGAGCACCTCTTATCATTTCTAGTTAGCAGTGCTCCCATTTTGATTCGAAGCACATATTTGGATATTTTGAGGATGAAATCAATATATGTGGATAAACAACCTAGTATATTAATTAAATCAAACAAATATAAACACCATTGAAACTCTAAATCTACATACTTCCATCAGCAAAAGCAATCATTAGAAAATCGATGCCCATGAACCTTCTATAACATGAATTCATTCAATTCCAACAAATAATGGAGTCCCCCATCTTGGTATGCTTTTCTTATTGATAATAATTGGTTGAGTTCCAAAATAAAGTGTACCTCTTATCATTTCTAGTTAGCAGAGCACCTCTTTTGATTCCAAGAACACATTTTGATACATTGATAATGAAATTAACATATGTGGCAAAACAACCTAGAATATTAATTCAATCAATCAAATCTAAACACCATTGAAACTCTAAATCTACTAACTTCCATCAGTGGAAGTAATTATTCATCTTGGTTTGGATTTTGTGCTAAAGTGAAGTTGTTTAATTCCTACATAATGAGACTTTCTTATCACCTCAAGCTAATTAAGCTCCGCTCATCATTACAAGGACTATTTTTCATGCAACGACCGTGAAATTATCTTTTATCTTTTTTAATGTCTATATTTTTTAGAAAAACGATGCCCATGAACCTTCTATAACATGAATTCATTCAATTCCAATAAATAGTGGACTCCTCCATCTTGATTTGCTTTTCTTATTGATAATAATTGGTTGAGTTCGAAAATAAGGAGTACCTCTCATGATTTCTGGTTAGCAGTGCTCCTCTTTTGATTCCAAGAACACATTTTGATACATTGACAATGAAATTAACATATGGGGCAAAACAACATAGAATATGAATTCAATCAATCAAATATAAACACCATTGAAACTCTAAATCTACTAACTTCCATGAGTGAAAGCAATAATTCATCTTGATTTGCATTTTGTGCTAATGTGAAGTTGTTTAGTTCCTAAGTAGTGAGACTTGCTTATCACCTCAAGCGAATTACGCTCCGCACGTCGTTAGAAGGACTATTTTTCAGGCAATGACCATGAAATTATCTTTTGTCTTTTCTAATGACTATACTTTATAAAAAAACGATGCCCATGAACCTTCTATAACATGAATTCATACAATTCCAACAAATAATGGAGTCAGCCATCTTGGTATGCTTTTCTTATTGATAATAATTGGTTGAGTTCCAAAATAAAGAGTAGCTCCCATCATTTCTAGTTAGCAATGCTCCTCTTTTGATTCCAAGAACACATTTTGATACATTGATGATGAAATTCACATATGTCGCAAAACAACTGAGAATATTAATTCAATCAATCAAATCTAAACACCATTGAAACTCTAAATCTGCTAACTTCCATGAGTGAAAGCAATAATTCATCTTGATTTGCATTTTGTGCTAATGTGAAGTTGTTTAATTCCTAAGTAATGAGACTTTCTTATCACCTCAAGCGAATTAGGCTCCGCACGTCATTAAAAGGACTATTTTTCATGCAATGCCATGAAATTATCTTTTGTCTTTTCTAATGACTATATTTTTTAGAAAAATGATGCCCATGAACCTTCTATAACATGAATTCATTCAATTCCAATAAATAGTGGAGTCCCCATCTTGATTTGCTTTTCTTATTGATAATAATTGGTCGAGTTCCAAAATAAAGAGTACCTCTCATGATTTCTGGTTAGCAGTGCTCCTCTTTTGATTCCAAGAACACATTTTGATACATTGATAATGAAATTAACATATGTGGCAAAACAACCTAAAATATTAATTCAATCAATCAAATCTAAACACCATTTAAACTCTAAATCTACTAACTTCCATCAGTGGAAGTAATTATTCATCTTGGTTTGGATTTTGTGCTAAAGTGAAGTTATTTAATTCCTAAATAATGAGACTTTCTTATCACCTCAAGCTAATTAAGCTCCGCTCATCGTTACAAGGACTATTTTTCATGCAATGACCATGAAATTATCTTTTATCGTTTTTAATGACTATATTTTTTAGAAAAACGATGCCCATGAACCTTCTATAACATGAATTCATTCAATTCCAATAAATAGTGGAGTCCTCCATCTTGATTTGCTTTTCTTATTGATAATAATTGGTCGAGTTCCAAAATAAAGAGTACCTCTCATGATTTCTGGTTAGCAGTGCTCCTCTTTTGATTCCAAGAACACATTTTGATACATTGACAATGAAATTAACATATGGGGAAAAACAACGTAGAATATTAATTCAGTCAATCAAATATAAACACCATTGAAATTCTAAATCTACTAACATCCATGAGTGAAAGCAATAATTCATCTTGATTTGCATTTTGTGCTAATGTGAAGGTGTTTAATTCCAAAGTAGTGACACTTTCTTATCACATCAAGCGAATTAGGCTCCGCACGTCGTTAGAAGGACTATTTTTCATGCAATGACCATGAAATTATCTTTTGTCTTTTTTAATGACTATATTTATTAGAAAAACGATGCCTATGAACCTTCTATAACATGAATTCGTACAATTCCAACAAGTAATGGAGTCACCCATCTTGGTATGCTTTTCTTATTGATAATAATTGGTTTAGTTCCAAAATAAAGAGCATCTCCCATCATTTCTAGTTAGCAATGCTCCTCTTTTGATTCCAAGAACACATTTTGATACATTGATGATGAAATTCACATATGTCGCTAAATAACTCACAATATTAATTCAATCAATCAAATCTAAACACCATTGAAACTCTAAATCTACTAACTTCCATGAGTGAAAGCAATAATTCATCTTGATTTGCATTTTGTGCTAATGTGAAGTTGTTTAATTCCTAAGTAATGAGACTTTCTTATCACTTTAAGCGAATTAGGCTCCGCACGTCGTTAGAAGGACTATTTTTCATGCAATGACCATGAAATTATCTTTTGTCTTTTTTAATGACTATATTTTTTTAGAAAAACGATACCCATGAACCTTCTATAACATGAATTCATTCAATTCCAACAAATAATGGAGTCCCCCATCTTGGTATGCTTTTCTTATTGATAATAATTGGTTGAGTTCCAAAATAAAGAGTACCTCTCATCGTTTCTAGTTAGCAGAGCTCCTCTTTTGATTCCAAGAACACATTTTGATACATTGATAATGAAATTAACATATGTGGCAAAATAACCTAGAATAATAATTCAATGAATCAAATCTAAACACCATTGAAACTCTAAATCTACTAACTTCCATCAGTGGAAGTAATTATTCATCTTGGTATGGATTTTGTGCTAAAGTGAAGTTGTTTAATTCCTAAATAATGAGACTTTCTTATCACCTCAAGCTAATTAAGCTCCGCTCATCGTTACAAGGACTATTTTTCATGCAATGACCGTGAAATGATCTTTTATCTTTTTTAATGTCTATATTTTTTAGAAAAACGATGCCCATGAACCTTCTATAACATGAATTCATTCAATTCCAATAAATAGTGGACTCCTCCATCTTGATTTGCTTTTCTTATTGATAATAATTGGTTGAGTTCTAAAATAAGGAGTACCTCTCATGATTTCTGGTTAGCAGTCCTCCTCTTTTGATTCCAAGAACACATTTTGATACACAATGAAATTAATATATGGGGCAAAACAACGTAGAATATGAATTCAATCAATCAAATATAAACACCATTGAAACTCTCAATCTACATACTTCCATCAGCAATAGCAATCATTCATCTTGATTTGCATTTCATCCTAAACAATGAGACTTTTTTATCACTTCAAGATAATTAGGCTCTGCACATCGTTAGAAGGACTATTTTTCATGCAATGACCATGAAATTATCTTTTGTCCTTTTTAATGACTATATTTTTTAGAAAAACGATGCCCATGAACCTTTTATAACATCAATTCATTCAATTCCAACAAATAATGGAGTCCCCCATCTTGGTATGCTTTTCTTATTGATAATAATTGGTTGAGTTCCAAAATAAAGAGAACCTCTCATCATTTCTAGTTAGCAGACCTCCTCTTTTGATTTCAAGAACACATTTTGATACATTGATAATGAAATTAACATATGTGGAAAAATAACCTAGAATAATAATTCAATGAATCAAATCTAAACACCATTGAAACTCTAAATCTACTAACTTCCATCAGTGGAAGTAATTATTCATCTTGGTTTGGATTTTGTGCTAAAGTGAAGTTGTTTAATTCCTAAATAATGAGACTTTCTTATCACCTCATGCTAATTAAGCTCCGCTCATCCTTACATGGACTATTTTTCATGCAATAAAGACGAAATTATCTTATGTCATTATTAACGACTATATTTATTATAAGAACGATGCCCATAACCCTCATATAACATGAATTCATACAATTCCAAAAAACAATGGAGTCCTTCATCTTGAATTGTATTTCTTATTGATAATAATTGGTTGAGTTCCACAAAAAAGAGCACCTCCTATCATTTCTAGTTAGCAGTGCTCCCCTTTTGGTTCGACGCACATATTTGCATATATTGACGATGAAATTAATATATGTGGATAAACAACCTAGTATATTAATTAAATCAAACAACTATAAACACCATTGAAATTCAAAATCTACATACTTCCATCAGCAATAGCAATCATTCATCTTGGTTTGCATTTGGTCCTAAACAATGAGACTTTTTTATCACCTCAAGATAATTAGGCTTCGCACGTCGTTAGAAGGACTATTTTTCATGCAATGACCATGAAATTATCTTTTGTCTTTTTTAATGACTATATTTTTTAGAAAAACGATGCCCATGAACCTTCTATAACATGAATTCATTCAATTCCAACAAATAATGGAGTCCCCCATCTTGGTATGCTTTTCTTATTGATAATAATTTGTTGAGTTCCAAAATAAAGAGTACCTCTCATCATTTCTAGTTAGCAGAGCTCCCCTTTTGATTCCAAGAACACATTTTGATACATTGATGATGAAATTCACATATGTCGCAAAACAACTGAGAATATTAATTCAATCAATCAAATCTAAACACCATTGAAACTCTAAATCTACTAACTTCCATCAGTGGAAGTAATTATTCATCTTGGTTTGGATTTTGTGCTAAAGTGAAGTTGTTTAATTCCTAAATAATGGGACTTTCTTATCACCTCAAGCAAATTAAGCTCTGCTCATCATTACAATGACTATTTTTCATGCAATGCAATAAGAAGAAGAAATTATCTTATGTCATTATTAACGGATATATTTATTATAAGAACGATGCCCATAAACCTCATATAACATGAATTCATTCAATTCCGACAAACAATGGAGTCCTTCATCTTGATTTGCATTTCTTATTGATAATAATTGGTTGAGTTCCACAAAAAAGAGCACCTCCTATCATTTCTAGTTAGCAGTGCTCCCCTTTTGGTTCGAAGCACATATTTGGATATTTTGACGATGAAATTAATATATGTGGATAAAGAACCTAGTATATTAATTAAATCAAACAAATATAAACACCATTAAAACTCTAAATCTACAAACTTCCATCAGCAAAAGCAATCATTCATCTTGGTTTGCATTTCGTGCTAATGTGAAGTCGTTTTATTCCAAGAACACATTTTGATACATTGATAATGAAATTAACATATGTGGCAAAATAACCTAGAATAATAATTCAATCAATCAATTCTAAACACCATTGAAACTCTAAATCTACTAACTTCCGTCAGTGGAAGTAATTATTCATCCTGGTTTGGATTTTGTGCTATAGTGAAGTTGTTTTATTCCTAAATAATGAGACTTTCTTATCAACTCAAGCTAATTAAGCTCCGCTCATCATTACAAGGACTATTTTTCATGCAATAAAGGGAAATTATCTTATGTCATTATTAACGACTATATTTATTATAAGATCGATGCCCATAACCCTCATATAACATGAATTCATTCAAGTCCGACAAACAATGGAGTCCTTCATATTGATTTGCATTTCTTATTGATAATAAATGGTTGAGTTCCACAAAAAAGAGCACCTCCTATCATTTCTAGTTAGCAGTGCTCCCCTTTTAGTTCGAAGCACATATTTTGATATATTGATGATGAAATTAATATATGTGGATAAACAACCTAGTATATTAATTAAATCAAACAAATATAAACACCATTAAAACTCTAAATCTACATATTTGAATCAGCAATAGCAATCATTCATCTTGGTTTGCATTTTGTGCTAATGTGAAGTTGTTTAATTCCTAAGTAATGAGACTTTCTTATCACCTCAAGCTAATTAGGTTCCGCACGTCGTTAAAAGGACTATTTTTCATGCAATGACCATGAAATTATCTTTTATCTTTTTTATTGACTAAATTTATTAGAAAAATGATGCACATGAACCTTCTGTAAAATGAATTCATGCAATTCCAACAAATAATAGAGTCCTTCATCTTGATTTGCATTTCTTATTGATAATAATTGGTTGAGTTCCAAAATGAAGAGCAGCCCCCATCATTTCTAGTTAGCAATGCTCCTCTTTTGATTCCAAGAACACATTTTGATACATTGATGATGAAATTCACATATGTCGCAAAACAACTGAGAATATTAATTCAATCAATCAAATCTAAACACCATTGAAACTCTAAATCTACTAACTTCCATGAGTGAATGCAATAATTCATCTTGATTTGCATTTTGTGCTAATGTGAAGTTGTTTAATTCCTAAGTTATGAGACTTTCTTATCACCTCAAGCGAATTAGGCTCCGCACGTCGTTAGAAGGACTATTTTTCATGCAATGACCATGAAATTATCCTTTGTCTTTTTTAATGACTATATTTTTTAGAAAAACGATGCCCATTAACCTTCTATAACATGAATTCATTCAATTCCAACAAATAATGGAGACCCCCATCATGGTATGGTTTTCTTATTGATAATAATTGGTTGAGTTCCAAAATAAAGACTACCTCTCATCATTTCTAGTTAGCAGAGCTCCTTTTTGATTCCAAGAACACATTTTGATACATTGATAATGAAATTAACATATGTGGCAAAATAACCTAGAATAATAATTCAATGAATCAAATCTAAACACCATTGAAACTCTAAATCTACTAACTTCCATCAGTGGAAGTAATTATTCATCTTGGTTTGGATTTTGTGCTAAAGTGAAGTTGTATAATTCCTAAATAATGAGACTTTCTTATCAACTCAAGCTAATTAAGCTCTGCTGATCCTTACAAGGACTATTTTTCATGCAATAAAGATGAAATTATCTTATGTCATTATTAACGACTATATTTATTATAAGAACGATGCCAATAAACCTCATATAATATGAATTCATTCAATTCCGACAAACAATGGATTCCTTCATCTGGATTTGCATTTCTTATTGATAATAATTAGTTGAGTTCCAGAAAAAAGAGCACCTCCTATCATTTCTAGTTAGCAGTGCTCCCCTTTTGGTTTGAAGCACATATTTGGATATTTTGACGATGAAATTAATATATGTGGATAAACAACCTAGTATATTAATTAAATCAAACAAATATAAACACCATTGAAACTCTAAATCTATATACTTCCATCAGCGAAAGCAATCATTCATCTTGGATTGCATTTAGTGCTAATGTGAAGTCGTTTAATTCCTAAACAATGAGACTTTGTTATCACATCAAGATAATTAGGCTCCGCTCTTCGTTACGAGGACAATTTTTCATGTAATGGCCATCAAATTATTTTTTGTGCCTTTATTAACGACTATGTCTATTATAAAATCGATGCCGATGAACCTTCTGTAACATGAATTCATTCAATTCCAACAAATAGTGGAGTCCTCCATCTTGATTTGCTTTTCTTATTGATAATAATTGATTGAGTTCCAAAATAAAGAGTACCTCTCATCATTTTGAGTTAGCAAAGTTCCTCTTTTGATTCCAAGAACACATTTTGATACATTGATAATGAAATTAACATATGTGGCAAAACAACCTAGATTATTAATTCAATCAATCAAATCTAAACACCATTGAAACTCTAAATCTACTAACTTCCATCAGTGGAAGTAATTATTCATCTTGGTTTGGATTTTGTGCTAAAGTGAAGTTGTTTAATTCCTAAATAATGAGACTTTCTTACCACCTCAAGCTAATTAGGCTCCGCTTATCGTTATAAGGACTATTTTTCGTGCAATAAAGAAGAAATTATCTTATGTCATTATTAACGACTATATTTATTATAAGAACGATGCCCATAACCCTCATATAACATGAATTCATACAATTCCAACAAACAATGGAGTCCTTCATCTTGATTTGCATTTCTTATTGATAATAATTAGTTGAGTTCCACAAAAAAGAGCACCTCCTATCATTTCTAGTTAGAAGTGCTCCCCTTTTGGTTCGACGCACATATTTGGATATATTGACGATGAAATTAATATATGTGAATAAACAACCTAGTATATTAATTAAATCAATCAAATATAAACACCATTGAAACTCTAAATCTACATACTTCCATCAGCAATAGCAATCATTCATCTTGGTTTGAATTTCATCCTAAACAATGAGACTTTTTTATCACCTCAATATAATTAGGCTCCACACATCGTTAGAAGGAATATTTTTCATGCATGACCATGAAATTATCTTTTATCTTTTTTAATGACTATATTTTTTAGAAAAATGATGCCCATGAACCTTCTATAGCATGAATTCATTCAATTCCAATAAATAGTGGAGTCCTCCATCTTGATTTGCTTTTCTTATTGATAATAATTGGTTGTGTTCCAAAATAAAGAGTACCTATCATGATTTCTGGTTAGCAGTGCTCCTCTTTTGATTCCAAGAACACATTTTGATACATTGATGATGAAATTCACATATGTCGCAAAACAACTGAGAATATTAATTCAATCAATCAAATCTAAATACCATTGAAACTCTAAATCTACTAACTTCCATGAGTGAAAGCAATAATTCAGCTTGATTTGCATTTTGTGCTAATGTGAAGTTGTTTAATTCCTAAGTAATGAGACTTTCTTATCACCTCAAGCGGATTAGGCTCCGCACGTCGTTAGAAGGACTATTTTTCATGCAATGACCATGAAATTATCTTTTGTCTTTTTTAATGACTATATTTTTTAGAAAAACGATACCCATGAACCTTCTATAACATGAATTCATTCCATTCCAACAAATACTGGAGTCACCCATCTTGGTATGCTTTTCTTATTCATCATAATTGGTTGAGTTCCAAAATAAAGAGTACCTCTCATCATTTCTAGTTAGCGGAGCTCCTCTTTTGATTCCAAGAACACATTTTGATACATTGATAATGAAATTAACATATGTGGCAAAATAACCTAGAATAATAATTCAATGAATCAAATCTAAACACCATTGAAACTCTAAATCTACTAACTTCCATCAGTGGAAGTAATTATTCATCTTGGTTTGGATTTTGTGCTAAAGTCAAGTTGTTTTATTCCTAAATAATGAGACTTTCTTATCAACTCAAGCTAATTAAGCTCCGCTCATCATTACAAGGACTATTTTTCATACAATAAAGACGAAATTATCTTATGTCATTATTAACGACTATATTTATTATAAGAACGATGCCCATAACACTCATATAACATGAATTCATTCATGTCCGACAAACAATGGAGTCCTTCATCTTGATTTGCATTTCTTTTTGATAATAAATGGTTGAGTTCCACAAAAAATAGCACCTCCTATCATTTCTAGTTAGCAGTGCTCCCCTTTTAGTTCGAAGCACATATTTTGATATATTGATGATGAAATTAATATATGTGGATAAACAACCTAGTATATTAATTAAATCAAACAAATATAAACACCATTAAAACTCTAAATCTACATATTTCCATAAGCAATAGCAATAATTCATCTTGGTTTCCATTTTGTGCTAATGTGAAGTTGTTTAATTCCTAAGTAATGAGACTTTCTTATCACCTCAAGCTAATTAGGTTTCGCACGTCATTAAAAGGACTATTTTTCATGCAATGACCATGAAATTATCTTTTGTCTTTTTTATTGACTATATTTATTAGAAAAATGATGCACGTGAACCTTCTGTAAAATGAATTCATTCAATTCCAACAAATAATGGAGTCCTTCATCTTGATTTGCATTTCTTATTGATAATAATTGGTTGAGTTCCAAAATGAAGAGCAGCTCCCATCATTTCTAGTTAGCAATGCTCCTCTTTTGATTCCAAGAACACATTTTGATACATTGATGATGAAATTCACATATGTCGCAAAAAAACTAAGAATATTAATTCAATCAATCAAATCTAAACACCATTGAAACTCTAAATCTACTAACTTCCATGAGTGAATGCAATAATTCATCTTGATTTGCATTTTGTGCTAATGTCAAGTTGTTCAATTCCTAAGTAATGAGACTTTCTTATCACCTTAAGCGAATTAGGCTCCGCACGACGTTAGAAGGACTATTTTTCATGCAATGACCATGAAATTATCTTTTGTCTTTTCTAATGACTATATTTTTTAGAAAAACGATGCCCATGAACCTTCTATAACATGAATTCATTCAATTCCAACAAATAATGGAGTCCCCCATCTTGGTATGCTTTTCTTATTGATAATAATTGGTTGAGTTCCAAAATAAAGAGTACCTCTCATCATTTCTAGTTAGCAGAGCTCCTCTTTTTATTCCAAGAACACATTTTGATACATTGATAATGAAATTAACATATGTGGCAAAATAACCTAGAATAATAATTCAATGAATCAAATCTAAACACCATTGAAACTCTAAATCTACTAACTTCCATCAGTGGAAGTAATTATTCATCTTGGTTTGGATTTTGTGCTAAAGTGAACTTGTATAATTCCTAAATAATGAGACTTTCTTATCAACTCAAGCTAATTAAGCTCCGCTTATCATTACAAGGACTATTTTTCATGCAATAAAGATGAAATTATCTTATGTCATTATTAACGACTATATTTATTATAAGAAGGATGCCCATAAACATCTTATAACATGAATTCATTCAATTCCGACAAACAATGGATTCCCTCATCTGGATTTGCATTTCTTATTGATAATAATTAGTTGAGTTCCAGAAAAAAGAGCACCTCCTATCATTTCTAGTTAGCAGTGCTCCCCTTTTGGTTTGAAGCACATATTTGGATATTTTGATGATGATATTAATATATGTGGATAAACAACCTAGTATATTAATTAAATCAAACAAATATAAACACCATTGAAACTCTAAATCTATATACTTCCATCAGCGAAAGCAATCATTCATCTTGGATTGCATTTTGTGCTAATGTGAAGTCTTTTAATTCCTAAACAATGAGACTTTGTTATCACCTCAAGATAATTAGGCTCCGCTCTTCGTTACAAGGACAATTTTTCATGTAATGGCCATCAAATTATTTTTTGTGCCATTATTAACGACTATGTCTATTATAAAATCGATGCCCATGAACCTTCTATAACATGAATTCATTCAATTCCAACAAATAGTGGAGTCCTCCATCTTGATTTGCTTTTCTTATTGATAATAATTGGTTGAGCTCCAAAATAAAGAGTACCTCTCATCATTTCGAGTTAGCAGAGTTCCTCTTTTCATTCCAAGAACACATTTTGACACATTGATGATGAAATTCACATATGTCGCAAAACAACTGAGAATATTAATTCAATCAATCAAATCTAAACACCATTGAAACTCTAAATCTACTGACTTCCATCAGTGGAAGTAATTATTCATCTTGGTTTGGATTTTGTGCTAAAGTGAAGTTGTTTAATACCTAAATAAATAGACTTTCTTATCACCTCAAGCTAATTAAGCTCCGCTCATCGTTACAAGGACTATTTTTCATGCAATAAAGAAGAAATTATCTTATGTCATTATTAACGACTATATTTATTATAAGAACGATGCCCATAACCCTCATATAACATCAATTCATACAATTCCAACAAACAATGGAGTCCTTCATCTTGATTTTCATTTCTTATTGATAATAATTGGTTCAGTTCCACAAAAAAGAGCACCTCCTATCTTTTCTAGCTAGCAGTGCTCCCCTTTTGGTTCGACGCACATATTTGGATATATTGATGATGAAACTAATATATCTGGATAAACAACCTAGTATATTAATTAAATCAAACAAATATAAACACCATTGAAACTCTAAATCTACATACTTCCATCAGCAATAGCAATCATTCATCTTGGTTTGCATTTCGTCCTAAACAATGAGACTTTTTTATCACCTCAAGATAATTAGGGTCCGCATGTCGTTAGAAGGACTATTTTTCATGCAATGACCATGAAATTATCTTTTATCTTTTTTAATGACTATATTTTTTAGAAAAACGATGCCCATGAACCTTCTATAACATGAATTCATTCAATTCCAATAAATAGTGGAGTCCTCCATCTTGATTTGCTTTTCTTATTGATAATAATTGGTTAAGTTCGAAAATAAAGAGTACCTCTCATGATTTCTGGTTAGCAGTGCTCCTCTTTTGATTCCAAGAACACATTTTGATACATTGACAATGAAATTAACATATGGGGAAAAACAACGTAGAATATTAATTCAATCAATCAAATATAAACACCATTGAAACTCCAAATCTACTAACTTCCATGCGTGAAAGCAATAATTCATCTTGATTTGCATTTTGTGCTAATGTGAAGTTGTTTAATTCCTAAGTAATGAGACTTTCTTATCACCTCAAGCGAATTAGGCTCCACACGTCATTAGAAGGACTATTTTTCATGCAATGAACATGAAATTATCTTTTGTCTTTTTTAATGACTATATTTTTTAGAAAAACAATGCCCATGAACCTTCCATAACATGAATTCATACAATTCCAACAAATAATGGAGTCACCCATTTTGGTATGCTTTTCTTATTGATAATATTTGGTTGAGTTCCAACATAAAGAGTACCTCTCATCATTTCTAGTTAGCGGAGCTCCTCTTTTGATTCCAAGAACACATTTTGATACATTGATAATGAAATTAACATATGTGGCAAAATAACCTAGAATAATAATTCAATGAATCAAATCTAAACACCATTGAAACTCTAAATCTACTAACTTCCATCAGTGGAAGTAATTATTCATCTTGGTTTGGATTTTGTGCTAAAGTGAACTTGTATAATTCCTAAATAATGAGACTTTCTTATCAACTCAAGCTAATTAAGCTCTGCTGATCCTTACAAGGACTATTTTTCATGCAATAAAGATTAAATTATCTTATGTCATTATTAACGACTATATTTATTATAAGAACGATGCCCATAAACCTCATATAACATGAATTCATTCAATTCCAACAAACAATGGATTCCTTCATCTTGATTTGCATTTCTTATTGATAATAATTAGTTGAGTTCCAGAAAAAAGAGCACCTCCTATCATTTCTAGTTAGCAGTGCTCCCCTTTTGGTTTGAAGCACATATTTGGATATTTTGACGATGAAATTAATATATGTGGATAAACAACCTAGTATATTAATTAAATCAAACAAATATAAACACCATTGAAACTCTAAATCTACATAATTCCATCAGCGAAAGCAATCATTCTTCTTGGAATGCATTTCGTGCTAATGTGAAGTCGTTTAATTCCTAAAGAATGAGACTTTGTTATCACCTCAAGATAATTAGGCTCCGCTCTTCGTTACAACGACAATTTTTCATGTAATGAAATCATTTTTTGTGCCTTTATTAACGACTATATTTATTATAAAATCGATGCCCATGAACCTTCTATAACATGAATTCATTCAATTCCAACAAATAGTGGAGTCCTCCATCTTGATTTGCTTTTCTTATTGATAATAATTGGTTGAGTTCCAAAATAAAGAGTACCTCCGATCATTTCTAGTTAGCAGAGCTCCTCTTTTGATTCCAAGAACACATTTTGATACATTGATAATCAAATTAACATATGTGGCAAAACAACCTAGAATATTAATTCAATCAATCAAATCTAAACACCATTGAAACTCTAAATCTACTAACTTCCACCAGTGGAAGTAATTATTCATCTTGGTTTGGATTTTGTGCTAAAGTGAAGTTGTTTAATTCCTAAATAATGACACTTTCTTATCACCTCAAGCTAATTAAGCTCTGCTCATCGTTACAAGGACTATTTTGCATGCAATAAAGACGAAATTATCTTATGTCATTATTAACGACTATATTATTATAAAAACGATGCCCATTAAGCTCATATAACATGAATTCATTTATTTCCAACAAACAATGGAGTCCTTCATCTTGATTTGCATTTCTTATTGATAATAATTGGTTGAGTTCCACAAAAAAGAGCACCTCCTATCATTTCTAGTTAGCAGTGCTCCCCTTTTGGTTTGACGCACATATTTGGATATATTGACGATGAAATTAATATATGTGGATAAACAACCTAGTATATTAATTAAATCAAACAAATATAAACACCATTGAAACTCTAAATCTACATACTTCCATCAGCAATAGCAATCATTCATCTTGGTTTGCATTTCGTTCGAAACAATGAGACTTTTTTATCACCTCAAGATAATTAGGCTCCGCACGTCGTTAGAAGGACTATTTTTCATGCAATGACCATGAAATTATCTTTTGTCTTTTTAATGACTATATTTTTTAGAAAAATGATGCCCATGAACCTTCTACAACATAAATTCATTCAATTCGAACAAATAATGGAGTCCTCCATCTTGATTTGCTTTTCTTATTGATAATAATTGGTTGAGTTCCAAAATAAAGAGTACCTCTCATGATTTCTGGTTAGCAGTGCTCCTCTTTTGATTCCAAGAACACATTTTGATACATTGATGATGAAATTCACATATGTGGCAAAATAATTGAGAATATTAATTCAATCAATCAAATATAAACACCATTGAGACTCTAAATCTACTAACTTCCATGAGTGAAAGCAATAATTCATCTTGGTTTGCATTTTGTGCTAATGTGAAGTTGTTTAATTCCTAAGTAATGAGACTTTCTTATCACCTCAAGCTAATTGGGTTCCGCACGTCGTTAGAAGGACTATTTTTCATGCAATGACCATGAAATTATCTTTTGTCTTTTTAACGACTATATTTTTTAGACAAACGGTGCCCATGAACCTTCTATAACATGAATTCATTCAATTCCAACAAATAATGGAGTCCTTCATCTTGATTTTCATTTCTTATTGATAATAATGAGGAGAGTTCCAAAATAAAGAGCAGCTCCCATCATTTCTAGTTAGCAGTGCTCCACTTTTGGTTCGAAGCTCTTTTTATGGATATATTGATGATGAAAGTAATATATGTAGCTAAACAACCTAGTATATTAACTAAATCAAACCAATCTAAACACCATTGAAACTCTAAATCTTCTTACTTCCATCAGCAAAAGAAATCATTCATATTGCTTTGCATTTTGTGCTAATGTGAAGTTGTTCAATTGCTAAATAATGAGACTTTCTTATCACTTCAAGCTAATTAGGCTCCGCTCCTCGTTAGAAGGACTATTTTTCATGCAATGACCATGAAATTATCTTTCGTGCCTTTATTAACGACTATATTTATTATAAAATGGATGCCCACGAACCTTCTATACCATGAATTCATTTAATTCCAACAAATAATGGAGTCCTCCATCTTGATTTGCTTTTCTTATTGATAATATTTGGTTGAGTTCCATAATAAAGAGTACCTCCGATCATTTCTAGTTAGCAGAGCCCCTCTTTTGATTCCAAGAACACATTTTGATACATTGATAATGAAATTAACATATGTGGCAAAATAACCTAAAATAATAATTCAATGAATCAAATCTAAACACCATTGAAACTCTAAATGTACTCACTTCCATCAGTGGAAGTAATTATTCATCTTGGTTTGGATTTTGTGCTAAAGTGAAGTTGTTTAATTCCTAAATAATGAGACATTCTTATCACCTCAAGCTAATTATGCTCCGCTCATTGTTACAAAGACTATTTTTCATGCAATAAAGACGAAATTATCTTATGTCTTTATTAACGACTATATTTATTATAAAAACGATGCACATAAACCTCATATGACATGAATTCATTCTAATCCAGCAAACAATGGAGTCCGTGATGTTGATTTGCATTTCTTTTTGATAATAATTGGTTGTGTTCCACAAAAAAGAGCACCTCCTATCATTTCTAGTTAGCAGTGCTCCACTTTTGGTTCGAAGCACATATTTGGATATATTGATGATGAAATTAATATATGTAGATAAACAACCTAGTATATTAATTAAATCAAACAAATATAAACACCATTGAAACTCTAAATCTACTTACTTCCAATAGCGAAAGCAATCATTCATCTTGTTTTGCATTTCGTGCTAATGTGAACTCGTTTAATTCCTATACAATGACACTTTGTTATCACCTCAAGCAAATTAGGCTCCACTCATCATTACAAGGACTATTTTTCATGTAAAGGTAATGAAATTATTTTTTGTGCCTTTATTAACGACTATATTTATTATAAAAATGATCCCCATAAACCTTCTATAACATGAATTCATTCAATTCCAACAAATAATGGAGTCCTTCATCTTGATTTGCATTTCTTATTGATAATAATTGGTAGAGTTCCAAAATAAAGAGCAGCTCCCATCATTTCTAGTTAGCAGTGCTCCACTTTTGGTTCGAAGCTCTTTTTATGGATATATTGATGATGACTAATATATGTAGCTAAACAACCTAGTATATTAATTAAATCAAACGAATCTAAACACCATTGAAACTCTAAATCTTCTTACTTCCATCAACAAAAGAAATCATTCATATTGCTTTGCATTTTGTGCTAATGTGAAGTTGTTCAATTGCTAAATAATGAGACTTTCTTATCACTTCAAGCTAATTAGGCTCCGCTCCTCGTTAGAAGGACTATTTTTCATGCAATGACCATGAAATTATCTTTCGTGCCTTTATTAACGACTATATTTATTATAAAATGGATGCCCACGAACCTTCTATACCATGAATTCATTTAATTCCAACAAATAATGGAGTCCTCCATCTTGATTTGCTTTTCTTATTGATAATAATTGGTTGAGTTCCAAAATAAAGAGTACCTCCGATCATTTCTAGTTAGCAAAGCTCCTCTTTTGATTCCAAGAACACATTTTGATACATTGATAATCAAATTAACATATGTGGCAAAACAACCTTGAATATTAATTCAATCAATCAAATCTAAACACCATTGAATCTCTAAATATACTAACTTCCATGAGTGGAAGAAATAATTCATCTTAGTTTGGATTTTGCGCTAAAGTGAAGTTGGTTAATTCCTAAATAATGAGACATTCTTATCACCTCAAGCTAATTAAGCTCCGCTCATTGTTACAAGGACTATTTTTCATGCAATAAAGACGAAATTATCTTATGTCTTTATTAACGACTATATTTATTATAAAAATGATGCACATAAACCTCATATGACATGAATTCATTCTAATCCAGCAAACAATGGAGTCCGTGATGTTGATTTGCATTTCTTTTTGATAATAATTGGTTGTGTTCCACAAAAAAGAGCACCTCCTATCATTTCTAGTTAGCAATGCTCCACTTTTGGTTCGATGCACATATTTGGATATATTGATGATGAAATTAATATGTAGATAAACAACCTAGTATATTAATTAAATCAAACAAATATAAACACCATTGAAACTCTAAATCTACTTACTTCCAATAGCGAAAGCAATCATTCATCTTGTTTTGCATTTCGTGCTAATGTGAACTCGTTTAATTCCTATACAATGACACTTTGTTATCACCTCAAGCAAATTAGGCTCCACTCATCATTACAAGGACTATTTTTCATGTAAAGGTAATGAAATTATTTTTTGTGCCTTTATTAACGACTATATTTATTATAAAAATGATCCCCATAAACCTTCTATAACATGAATTCATTCAATTCCAACAAATAGTGGAGTCCTCCATCTTGATTTGCTTTTCTTATAGATAATAATTGGTTGAGCTCTAAAATAAAGAGTACCTCTCATGATTACTGGTTAGCAGTGCTCCTGTTTTGATTCCAAGAACACATTTTGATACATTGACAATGAAATTAACATATGGGGCAAAACAACCTAGAATATTAATTCAATCAATCAAATATAAACACCATTGAAAGTCTAAATCTACTAACTTCCATGAGTGAAAGCAATAATTCATCTTGGTTTGCATTTTGTGCTAATGTGAAGTTGTTTAATTCCTAAGTAATGAGACTTTCTTATCACCTCAAGCTAATTAGGTTCCGCACGTTGTTAGAAGGACTATTTTTCATGCAATGACCATGAAATTATCTTTTGTCTTTTTAACGACTATATTTTTTAGAAAAACGATGCCCATGAACCTTCTATAACATGAATTCATTCGATTCCAACAAATAATGGAGTCCTTCATCTTGATTTGCATTTCTTATTGATAATAATTGGTAGAGTTCCAAAATAAAGAGCAGCTCCCATCATTTCTAGTTAGCAGTGCTCCACTTTTGGTTCGAAGCTCTTTTTATGGATATATTGATGATGAAACTAATATATGTAGCTAAACAACCTAGTATATTAATTAAATCAAACGAATCTAAACACCATTGAAACTATAAATCTTCTTACTTCCATCAACAAAAGAAATCATTCATATTGCTTTGCATTTTGTGCTAATGTGAAGTTGTTCAATTGCTAAATAATGAGACTTTCTTATCACTTCAAGCTAATTAGGCTCCGCTCCTCGTTAGAAGGACTATTTTTCATGCAATGACCATGAAATTATCTTTCGTGCCTTTATTAACGACTATATTTATTATAAAATGGATGCCCATGAACCTTCTATACCATGAATTCATTTTATTCCAACAAATAATGGAGTCCTCCATCTTGATTTGCTTTTCTTATTGATAATAATTGGTTGAGTTCCAAAATAAAGAGTACCTCTGATCATTTCTAGTTAGCAAAGCTCCTCTTTTGATTCCAAGAACACATTTTGATACATTGATAATGAAATTAACATATGTGGCAAAACAACCTTGAATATTAATTCAATCAATCAAATCTAAACACCATTGAATCTCTAAATATACTAACTTCCATGAGTGGAAGAAATAATTCATCTTAGTTTGGATTTTGTGCTAAAGTGAAGTTGGTTAATTCCTAAATAATGAGACATTCTTATTACCTCAAGCTAATTAAGCTCCTCTCATCGTTACAAGGACTATTTTGCATGCAATAAAGACGAAATTATCTTATGTCATTATTAATGAGTAAATTTATTATAAAAACGATGCCCATAAACCTCATATAACATGAATTCATTCAATTCTAACAAACAATGGAGTCCTTAATGTTGATTTGCATTTCTTATTGATAATAATTGGTTGAGCTCCACAAAAAAGAGCACCTCCTCTCATTTCTAGTTAGCAGTGCTCCACTTTTGGTTCGAAGCACATATTTGGATATATTGATGATGAAATTAATATATATGGATAAACAACCTAGCATATTAATTAAATCAAACAAATATAAACACCATTGAAACTCTAAAGCTACTTACTTCCAACAGCAAAAGCAATTATTCATCTTGGTTTGCATTTCGTGCTAATGTGAACTCGTTTAATTCCTATACAATGAGACTTTGTTATCACCTCAAGCTAATTAGGCTCCACTCATCATTACAAGCACTATTTTTCATGTAATGACCATGAAATTATTTTTTGTGCCTTTATTAACGACCATATTTATTATAAAAATGATCCCCATAAACCTTCTATAACATGAATTCATTCAATTCCAACAAATAGTGGAGTCCTACATCTTGATTTGCTTTTCTTATCGATAATAATCAGTTGAGTTCCAAAATAAATTGTACCTCTCATGATTTCTGGTTAGCAATGCCCCTCTTTTGATTCCAAGAACAAATTTTGATACATTGACAATGAAATTAACATATGGGGCAAAACAACCTAGAATATTAATTCAATCAATCAAATATAAACACCATTGAAACTCTAAATCTACTAACTTCCATGAGTGAAAGCAATAATTCATCTTGGTTTGCATTTTGTGCTAATGTGAAGTTGTTTAATTCCTAAGTAATGAGACTTTCTTATCACCTCAAGCTAATTAGGTTCCGCACGTTGTTAGAAGGACTATTTTTCATGCAATGACCATGAAATTATCTTTTGTCTTTTTAACGACTATATTTTTTTAGAAAAACGATGCCCATGAACCTTCTATAACATGAATTCATTCGATTCCAACAAATAATGGAGTCCTTCATCTTGATTTGCATTTCTTATTGATAATAATTGGTAGAGTTCCAAAATAAAGAGCAGCTCCCCATCATTTCTAGTTAGCAGTGCTCCACTTTTGGTTCGAAGCTCTTTTTATGGATATATTGATGATGAAACTAATATATGTAGCTAAACAACCTAGTATATTAATTAAATCAAACGAATCTAAACACCATTGAAACTATAAATCTTCTTACTTCCATCAACAAAAGAAATCATTCATATTGCTTTGCATTTTGTGCTAATGTGAAGTTGTTCAATTGCTAAATAATGAGACTTTCTTATCACTTCAAGCTAATTAGGCTCCGCTCCTCGTTAGAAGGACTATTTTTCATGCAATGACCATGAAATTATCTTTCGTGCCTTTATTAACGACTATATTTATTATAAAAATGGATGCCCATGAACCTTCTATACCATGAATTCATTTTATTCCAACAAATAATGGAGTCCTCCATCTTGATTTGCTTTTCTTATTGATAATAATAATTGGTTGAGTTCCAAAATAAAGAGTACCTCTGATCATTTCTAGTTAGCAAAGCTCCTCTTTTGATTCCAAGAACACATTTTGATACATTGATAATGAAATTAACATATGTGGCAAAACAACCTTGAATATTAATTCAATCAATCAAATCTAAACACCATTGAATCTCTAAATATACTAACTTCCATGAGTGGAAGAAATAATTCATCTTAGTTTGGATTTTGTGCTAAAGTGAAGTTGGTTAATTCCTAAATAATGAGACATTCTTATTACCTCAAGCTAATTAAGCTCCTCTCATCGTTACAAGGACTATTTTGCATGCAATAAAGACGAAATTATCTTATGTCATTATTAATGAGTAAATTTATTATAAAAACGATGCCCATAAACCTCATATAACATGAATTCATTCAATTCTAACAAACAATGGAGTCCTTAATGTTGATTTGCATTTCTTATTGATAATAATTGGTTGAGCTCTCCACAAAAAAGAGCACCTCCTCTCATTTCTAGTTAGCAGTGCTCCACTTTTGTTTCGAAGCACATATTTGGATATATTGATGATGAAATTAATATATATGGATAAACAACCTAGCATATTAATTAAATCAAACAAATATAAACACCATTGAAACTCTAAAGCTACTTACTTCCAACAGCAAAAGCAATTATTCATCTTGGTTTGCATTTCGTGCTAATGTGAACTCGTTTAATTCCTATACAATGAGACTTTGTTATCACCTCAAGCTAATTAGGCTCCACTCATCATTACAAGCACTATTTTTCATGTAATGACCATGAAATTATTTTTTGTGCCTTTATTAACGACCATATTTATTATAAAAAATGATCCCCATAAACCTTCTATAACATGAATTCATTCAATTCCAACAAATAGTGGAGTCCTACATCTTGATTTGCTTTTCTTATCGATAATAATCAGTTGAGTTCCAAAATAAATTGTACCTCTCATGATTTCTGGTTAGCAATGCCCCTCTTTTGATTCCAAGAACAAATTTTGATACATTGACAATGAAATTAACATATGGGGCAAAACAACCTAGAATATTAATTCAATCAATCAAATATAAACACCATTGAAACTCTAAATCTACTAACTTCCATGAGTGAAAGCAATAATTCATCTTGGTTTGCATTTTGTGCTAATGTGAAGTTGTTTAATTCCTAAGTAATGAGACTTTCTTATCACCTCAAGCTAATTAGGTTCCGCACGTTGTTAGAAGGACTATTTTTCATGCAATGACCATGAAATTATCTTTTGTCTTTTTAACGACTATATTTTTTAGAAAAACGATGCCCATGAACCTTCTATAACATGAATTCATTCGATTCCAACAAATAATGGAGTCCTTCATCTTGATTTGCATTTCTTATTGATAATAATTGGTAGAGTTCCAAAATAAAGAGCAGCTCCCATCATTTCTAGTTAGCAGTGCTCCACTTTTGGTTCGAAGCTCTTTTTATGGATATATTGATGATGAAACTAATATATGTAGCTAAACAACCTAGTATATTAATTAAATCAAACGAATCTAAAACACCATTGAAACTATAAATCTTCTTACTTCCATCAACAAAAGAAATCATTCATATTGCTTTGCATTTTGTGCTAATGTGAAGTTGTTCAATTGCTAAATAATGAGACTTTCTTATCACTTCAAGCTAATTAGGCTCCGCTCCTCGTTAGAAGGACTATTTTTCATGCAATGACCATGAAATTATCTTTCGTGCCTTTATTAACGACTATATTTATTATAAAATGGATGCCCATGAACCTTCTATACCATGAATTCATTTTATTCCAACAAATAATGGAGTCCTCCATCTTGATTTGCTTTTCTTATTGATAATAATAATTGGTTGAGTTCCAAAATAAAGAGTACCTCTGATCATTTCTAGTTAGCAAAGCTCCTCTTTTGATTCCAAGAACACATTTTGATACATTGATAATGAAATTAACATATGTGGCAAAACAACCTTGAATATTAATTCAATCAATCAAATCTAAACACCATTGAATCTCTAAATATACTAACTTCCATGAGTGGAAGAAATAATTCATCTTAGTTTGGATTTTGTGCTAAAGTGAAGTTGGTTAATTCCTAAATAATGAGACATTCTTATTACCTCAAGCTAATTAAGCTCCTCTCATCGTTACAAGGACTATTTTGCATGCAATAAAGACGAAAATTATCTTATGTCATTATTAATGAGTAAATTTTATTATAAAAACGATGCCCATAAACCTCATATAACATGAATTCATTCAATTCTAACAAACAATGGAGTCCTTAATGTTGATTTGCATTTCTTATTGATAATAATTGGTTGAGCTCCACAAAAAAGAGCACCTCCTCTCATTTCTAGTTAGCAGTGCTCCACTTTTGGTTCGAAGCACATATTTGGATATATTGATGATGAAATTAATATATATGGATAAACAACCTAGCATATTAATTAAATCAAACAAATATAAAACACCATTGAAACTCTAAAGC
The DNA here is from genome assembly GCA_037897445.1 of Ceriops zippeliana. Taxonomy (NCBI): domain Eukaryota; kingdom Viridiplantae; phylum Streptophyta; class Magnoliopsida; order Malpighiales; family Rhizophoraceae; genus Ceriops; species Ceriops zippeliana. The sequence goes on along the minus strand of JBAPLH010000353.1, from coordinate 127,966 downwards.
TACTTACTTCCAACAGCAAAAGCAATTATTCATCTTGGTTTGCATTTCGTGCTAATGTGAACTCGTTTAATTCCTATACAATGAGACTTTGTTATCACCTCAAGCTAATTAGGCTCCACTCATCATTACAAGCACTATTTTTCATGTAATGACCATGAAATTATTTTTTGTGCCTTTATTAACGACCATATTTATTATAAAAATGATCCCCATAAACCTTCTATAACATGAATTCATTCAATTCCAACAAATAGTGGAGTCCTACATCTTGATTTGCTTTTCTTATCGATAATAATCAGTTGAGTTCCAAAATAAATTGTACCTCTCATGATTTCTGGTTAGCAATGCCCCTCTTTTGATTCCAAGAACAAATTTTGATACATTGACAATGAAATTAACATATGGGGCAAAACAACCTAGAATATTAATTCAATCAATCAAATATAAACACCATTGAAACTCTAAATCTACTAACTTCCATGAGTGAAAGCAATAATTCATCTTGGTTTGCATTTTGTGCTAATGTGAAGTTGTTTAATTCCTAAGTAATGAGACTTTCTTATCACCTCAAGCTAATTAGGCTCCGCACGTCATTAGAAGGATTATTTTTCATGCAATGACCATGAAATTATCTTTTGTCTTTTTAATGACTATATTTATTAGAAAAATGATGCCCATGAACATTCTATAACATGAATTCATTCAATTCTAACAAATAATGGAGTCCTTCATCTTGATTTGCATTTCTTATTGATAATAATTGGTAGAGTTCCAAAATAAAGAGCATCTCCCATCTTTTCTAGTTAGCAGTGCTCCATTTTTGGTTCGAAGCTCTTTTTTGGATATATTGATGATGAAAGTAATGTATGTCACTAAACAACCTAGTATATTAATTAAATCAAACAAATCTAAACACCATTGAAACTTTAAATCATCTTACTTCCATCAGCAAAAGCAATCATTCATTTTGGATTGCATTTCGTGCTAATGTGAAGTTGTTCAATTACTAAATAATGAGACTTTCTTATCACATCAAGCTAATTAGGTTCCACTTGTCGTTAGAAGGACTATTTTTCATGCAATGACCATGAAATTATATTTTGTGTCTTTTTTAATGACTATATTTATTATAAAAACGATGCCCATTGACCTTTTATAACATGAATTCATTCAATTCCTACAAATAATGGAGTCCTCCATCTTGATTTGCTTTTCTTATTGATAATAATTAGTTGAGCTCCAAAATAAAGAGTACCTCGCATCATTTCTTCTTAGCTGGGCTCCTTTTTTGATGCCAAGAACACATTTTGCTACATTGATGATGAAATTAACATATGTGGCAAAACAACCTAGAATATTAATTCAATCAATCAAATCTAAACACCATTGAAACTCTAAATCTACTAACCTCCATCAGTGGAAGTAATTATTCATCATGGTTTGGATTTTGTGCTAAAATGAAGTGGTTCAATTGCTAAATAATGAGACTTTCTTATCACTTCAAGCTAATTAGGCTCCGCTTGTCATTAGAAGGACTATTTTTCATGCAATGACCATGAAATTATCTTTTGTGCCTTTATTAATGACTATATTTATGATAAAAATGATGCCTATGAACCTTATATAACATGAATTCATTCAATTCCAACAAACAATGGAGTCCTTCATCTTGATTTCCATTTATTATTGATAATAATTGATTGAGTTCCTCAATAAAGAGCACCTCCTATCATTTCTAGTTAGCAGTGCCCCACTTTTGGTTCGAAGCACATATTTGGATATATTGATGATGAAATTAATATATGTGGCTAAACAACCTAGTATATTAATTAAATCAAATCTAAACACCATTGAAACTCTAAATCTACTAACTTCCATGAGTGAAAGCAATGATTCATCATGGTTTGCATTTTGTGCTAATGCGAAGATGTTTAATTACTAAATAATGAGACTTTCTTATCACGTCAGGCTAATTAGGCTCTGCTCATCGTTAGAAGGACTATTTTTCGTGCAATGACCATGAAATTATCTTTTGTCTTTTTTAATGACTATATTTATTAGAAAAACGATGCCCATGAACCTTTTATAACATGAATTCATTCAATTCCATCAAATAATGGAGTCCTTCATCTTGATTTGCATTTCTTATTGATTATTATTGGTTGAGTTCCAAAATAAAGAGCAGCTCCCATCATCTCTAGTTAGCAGTGCTCTACTTTTGGTTTGAAGCTCTTATTTGGATATATTGACGATGAAAGTAATATATGTGGCTAAAAAACCTAATATATTAATTAAATCAAACAAATCTAAACACCATTGAAACTCTAAATCTACTTACTTCCATAAGCAAAAGCAATCTTTCAACTTGGTTTGCATTTCGTGCTAATGTGAAGTCATTTAATTCCTAAATAATGAGACTTTGTTACCACCTCAAGCTAATAAGCCTCCGCTTGTCGTTACATGGACTATTTTTCATGTAATAACCATGAAATTATCTTTTGTGTCTTTATTAACAACGATATTTATTATAAAAATGATGCCTATGAACCTTCTATAACATGAATTCATTCAATTCCGACAAATAATGGAGTCCTCCATCTTGATTTGCTTTTCTTATTGATAATAATTGGTTGAGTTCCAAAATAACGAGTACCTCTCATCATTTCTAGTTAGCAGTGCTCCCCTTTTGATTCCAAGAACACATTTTGATACATTGATGATGAAATCAACATATGTGGCAAAACAACCTAGAATATTAATTCAATCAATCAAATTTAAACACCATTGAAACTCTAAATCTACTAACTACCATCAGTGAAAGCAATAATTTATCTTGGTTTTCATTTTGTGCTAATGTGAAGTTGTTTAATTCTTAAATAATGAGACTTTCTTATCACCTAAAGCTAATTAAGCTCCGCTCATCGTTGAAGGACTATTTTTCATGCAATGAAGACGAAATTATCTTTTGACTTTATTAACGACTATATTTATTATAAAAACAACGCCCATGAACGTTCTATAAAATGAATTCTTTAAATTCCAACAAATAATGGAGTCCTGCATCTTCATTTGCATTTTTTATAGATAATTATTGGTTGAGTTCCAAAATAATGAGCAGCTCGCATCATTACTAGTTAGTAGTGCTCCACTTTTGGTTCGAACCTCTTCTTTGGATAAATTGATGATGAAAGTAATATATGCGACTAAACAACCTAGTATATTAATTAAATCAAACAAATCTAAACACCATTGAAACTCTAAATCTTCTTACTTCCATCAGCAAAATCAATCATTCATCTTGGTTAGCAATTCACGCTAATGTGTAGTCGTTTAATTCCTAAATAATAAGACTTTGTTATCACCTCAAGCTAATTAGGCTCGGCTCGATGTTACAAGGACTATTTTTAATGTAATGACCATCAAATTATCTTTTGTGTCTTTATTAACAACTATATTTATTATAAAAAAGATGCCCATGAACCTTCTATAACATTAATTCATTCAATTCCAACAAATAGTGGAGTCCTCCATCTTGATTTGCTATTCTTATTGATACTAATTGGTTGAGTTCACAAATAAAGAGTGCCTCTCATCATTTCTAGTGAGCTGGGCTCCTCTTTTGATTACAAGAACACATTTTGATACATTGATGATGAAATTAACATATGTGGCAAAACAACCTAGAATATTAATTCAATCAATCAAATCTAAGCACCATTGAAACGCTAAATTTGCTAACTTCCATGAGTGAAAGCAACAATTAATCTTGGTTTGCATTTTGTGCCAAAGTGAAGATGTTTAATTCCTAAAAATGAGACTTTCTTATCATGTCAGGCTAATTAGGCTCCGCTCGTCGTTAGAAGGACTATTTGTCGTGCAATGACCATGAAATTATCTTTTGTCTTTTTTAACGACTATATTTATTAGAAAAACGATGCCCATGAACCTTTTATAACATGAATTCTTTCAATTCCAACAAATAATTAAGTCCTTCATCTCAATTTGCATTTCTTATTGATTATTATTGGTTGTGTTCCAAAATAAATAGTAGCTAACATCATTTTTAGTTCGCAGTGCTCTACTTTTTGTTCGAAGATCTTATTTGGATATATTGACGATGAAAGTAATATATGTGGCTAAACAACCTAGCATATTAATTAAATCAAACAAATCTAAACGCCATTGAAACTCTAAATCTACTTACTTGCATCAGCAAAAGCAATCATTCATCTTGGTTTGCATTTCGTGCTAATGTGAAGTCATTGAATTCCAAAATAATGAGACTTTGTTATCTCCTCAAGCTAATAAGCCTCTGCTCGTCATTACATGGACTATTTTTCATGTAATGACCATGAAATTATCTTTTGTGTCTTTATTAACGACTATATTTATTATAAAAACGATGCCTATGAACCATCAATTCCAACAAATAATGGAGTCCTCCATCTTGATTTGCTTTTCTTATTAATAATAATTGATTGAGTTCCAAAATAAAGAGTACCTCTCATCATTTCTAGTTAGCTGGGCACCTCTTTTGATTACAAGAACACATTTTGATACATTGATGACGAAATTAACATATGTGGCAAAACAACCTAGAATATTAATTCAATCAATTAAATCTAAACACCATTGAAACTCTAAATCTACCAACTTCCATGAGTGAAAGCAATAATTCATCTTGGTTTGCATTTTGTGCTAATGTGAAGTTGTTTAATTCCTAAATAATGAGATTTTCTTATCACCTCAAGCTAATTAGGCTCTGCACATCGTTAGAAGGAATTTTTTTCATGCAATGACGATGAAATTATCTTGTCTTTTTTAACGAATCTATTTTTTATATAAATGATGCCCATGAACCTCATATAACATGAATTCATTCAATTCCAACAAATAATGGAGTCCTTCATCTTGATTTCCATTTCTTATTGATTATTATTGGTTGAGTTCCATAATAAGAGCACCTCCTATCATTTCTAGTTAACAGTGCTCCACTTTTGGTTCGAAGCACATATTTGGATTTATTGATGATGAAATTAATATATATGGCTAAGCAACCTAGTATATTAATTAAATCAAACAAATATAAGCACCATTGAAACTCTAAATCTTCTTACTTCCATTAGCAAAAGCAATTATTCATCTTGGTTTGCAATTCGCGCTAATGTGAAGTCGTTTAATTCCTAAATAATAAGACTTTGTTATCACCTCAAGCTAATTAGGCTCGGCTCGATGTTACAAGGACTATTTTTAATGTAATGACCATGAAATTATCTTTTGTGTCTTTATTAACGACTATATTTATTATAAAAATGATGCCCATGAACCTATTAATTCATTCAATTCCATCAAATAGTGGAGTCCTCCATCTTGATTTGCTTTTCTTATTGATACTAATTGGTTGAATTCACAAATAAAGAGTACCTCTCATCATTTCTAGTTAGCTGGGTTCCTCTTTTGATTATAACAACACATTTTGATACATTGATGATGAAATTAACATATGTGGCAAAACAACCTAGAATATTAATTCAATCAATCAAATCTAAACACCATTGAAACGCGAAATTTGCTAACTTCCATGATTGAAAGCAATAATTAATCTTGGTTTGCATTTTGTGCCAATGTGAAGATGTTTAATTCCTAAAAATGAGACTTTCTTATCACGTCAGGCTAATTAGGCTCCGCTCGTCGTTAGAAGGACTATTTGTCGTGCAATGACCATGAAATTATCTTTTGTCTTTTTTAACGACTATATTTATTAGAAAAACGATGCCCATGAACCTTTTATAACATGAATTCTTTCAATTCCAACAAATAATTAGGTCCTTCGTCTTAATTTGCATTTCTTATTGATTATTATTGGTTGTGTTCCAAAATAAAGAGTAGCTCCCATCATTTTTAGTTAGCAGTGCTCTACTTTTGGTTCGAAGATCTTATTTGGATATATTGACGATGAAAGTAATATATGTGGCTAAACAATCTAGTATATTAATTAAATCAAACATTGAAACTCTAAATCTACTTACTTGCATCAGCAAAAGCAATCATTCATCTTGGTTTGCATTTCGTGCTAATGTGAAGTCATTGAATTCCAAAATAATGAGACTTTGTTATCACTTCAAGCTAATAAGCCTCTGCTCGTCATTACATGGACTATTTTTCATGTAATGACCATGAAATTATCTTTTGTATCTTTATTAATGACTATATTTATTATAAAAACGATGCCTATGAACCTTTAATTCCAACAAATAATGGAGTCCTCCATCTTGATTTGCTTTTCTTATTAATAATAATTGGTTGAGTTCCAAAATAAAGAGTACCTCTCATCATTTCTAGTTAGCTGGGCACCTCTTTTGATTACAAGAACACATTTTGATACATTGATGATGAAATTAACTTATGTGGCAAAACATCCTAGAATATTAATTCAATCAATTAAATCTAAACACCATTGAAACTCTAAATCTACCAACTTCCATGAGTGAAAGCAATAATTCATCTTGGTTTGCATTTTGTGCTAATGTGAAGTTGATTAATTCCTAAATAATGAGATTTTCTTATCACCTCAAGCTAATTAGGCTCCGCACGTTGTTAGAAGGAATTTTTTTCATGCAATGACGATGAAATTATCTTGTCTTTTTTAACGACTCTATTTTTTATATAAACGACGCCCATGAACCTCATATAACATGAATTCATTCAATTCCAACAAATAATGGAGTCCTTCATCTTGATTTCCATTTCTTATTGATTATTATTGGTTGAGTTCCATAATAAGAGCACCTCCTATCATTTCTAGTTAGCAGTTCTCCACTTTTCGTTCGAAGCACATATTTGGATTTATTGATGATGAAATTAATATGTATGGCTAAGCAACCTAGTATATTGATTAAATCAAGCAAATCTAAACACCATTGAAACTCTAAATCTACTTACTTCCATCAGCAAAAGCAATCATTCATCTTGGTTCGCATTTCGTGCTAATGTGAAGTCATTTAATTCCTAAATCATGAGACTTTCTTATCACCTCAAGCTAATCCTCCGCTCGTCATTACATGGACTATTTTTCATGTAATGACCATTAAATTATCTTTTGTGTCTTTATTAATGACTATATTTATTATAAAAACGATGCCCATGAACCTTCTATAACATGAATTCATTCAATTCCAACAAATAATGGAGTCCTCCAACTTGATTTGCTTTTTTTTATTGATAATAATTGGTTGAGTTCCAAAATAACTAGTACTACTCATCATTTCTAGTTAGCAGTGCTCCTCTTTTGATTCCACGAACACATTTTGATACATTGATGATGAAATTAACATATGTGGCAAAACGACCTAGAATATTAATTCAATCAATCAAATCTAAACACCATTGAAACACTAAATCCACTTACTTCCATCAGCAAAATCAATCATTCATCTTGGTTTGCATTTCGTACTAATGTGAAGTCATTCAATTCCTAACTAACGAGACTTTTTTATCACCTCAAGACAATTAGGATCCGCTCATTGTTACAAGGACTATTTTTCATGTAATCACCATCAAATTATTTTTTCTGCCTTTATTAACGACTATATTTATTATAAAATCGATGCCAATGAACCTTCTATATCATGAATTCAATCAATTCCAATAAATAGTGGAGTCGTCCATCTTGATTTGCTTTTCTTATTGATAATAATTGGTTGAGTTCCAAAATCAACAGTACCTCTCATCATTTCTAGCTAGCAGAGCTCCTCCTTTGATTCCAAGAACACATTTTCATACATTGATAATGAAATTAACATATGTGGCAAAACAACCTAGAATATTAATTCAATCAATCAAATCTAAACACCATTGAAACTCTAAATCTACTAACTTCCATGAGAGGAAGTAATAATTCATCTTGGTTTGGATTTTGTGCTAAAGTGAAGTTGTTTAATTCCTAAATAATGAGACTTTCTTATCACCTCAAGCTAATTAAGCTCTGCTCATCGTTACAAGGACTATTTTTCATGCAATGAAAACAAAATTATCTTTTGTCATTATTAACGACTATATTTATTATAAAAACGATGCCTATGAACCTCATATAACATGAATTTATTCAATTCCAACAAACAATGGAGTCCTTCTTCTTCATTTGCATTTTTATAGATAATAATTGGTTGAGTTCCTCAATAAAGAGCATCTCCTATCATTTCTAGTTAATAGTGCTCCACTTTTGGTTCGTAGCACATATTTGGATATATTGACGATGAAATTAATATATGTGGCTAAACAACCTAGTATATTAATTAAATCAAACAAATCTAAACACCATTAAAATTCTAAATCTACTTACATCCATCAGCAAAAGCAATCATGCATCTTGGCTTGCATTTCGTGCTAATGTGAAGTCGTTTAATTCCTAAACAACGAGACTTTGTTATCACCTCAAGATAATTAGGCCCCGCTCATCTTTGCAAGGACTATTTTTCATGTAATCACCATCAATTTATTTTTTGTGCCTTTATTAACGACTATATTTAATATAAAATCGATGCCCATGAACCTTCTATAACATGAATTCATTCAATTCCAACAAATAGTGGAGTCATCCATCTTGATTTGCTTTTCTTATTGATAATAATTGTTGAGTTCCAGAATAAAGTGTACATCTCATCATTTCTAGTTAGCAGAGCTCCTCTTTTGATTCCAAGAACACATTTTGATACATTGATAATGAAATTAACATATGTGCCAAAACAACCTAGAATATGAATTCAATCAATCAAATCTAAACACCATTGAAACTCTAAATCTACTAACTTCCATGAGAGGAAGTAATAATTCATCTTGGTTTGGATTTTGTGCTAAAGTGAAGTTGTTTAATTCCTAAATAATGAGACTTTCTTATCACCTCAAGCTAATTAAGCTCCGCTCATCTTTACAAGGACTATTTTTCATGCAATGAAGACGAAATTATCTTTTGTCATTATTAATGACTATATTTATTATAAAAACGATGCCCATGAACCTCATATAACATGAATTTATTCAATTCCAATAAACAATGGAGTCCTTCATCTTTATTTTCATTTTTATTGATAATAATTGGTTGAATTCTACAAAAAAAGAGCACCTCATATCATTTCTAGTTAGCAGTGCTCCACTTTTGGTTCGAAGCACATATTTGGATATATTGACGATGAAATTAATATATGTGGCTAAACAACCTAGTATATTAATTAAATCAAACAAATCTACACACTATTGAAATTCTAAATCTACTTACATCCATCAGCAAAAGTAATCATTCATCTTGGTTTGCATTTCGTGCTAATGTGACGTCATTTAATTCCTAAACAACGAGACTTTGTTATCACCTCAAGATAATTAGGCTCCGCTCGTCGTTACAAGGACTATTTTTCATGTAATCACCATCAAATTATTTTTTGTGCCTTTATTTATGACTATATTTATTATAAAATCGATGTTCATGAACCTTCTATAAAATGAATTCATTCAATTCCAACAAATAGTGGAGTCATCCATCTTGATTTGCTTTTCTTATTGATAATAATTGTTGAGTTCCAGAATAAAGAGTACATCTCATCATTTCTAGTTAGTAGAGCTCCTCTTTTGATTCCAAGAACACATTTTGATACATTGATAATGAAATTAACATATGTGCCAAAACAACCTAGAATATTAATTCAATCAATCAAATCTAAACACCACTGAAACTCTAAATCTACTAACTTCCATGAGAGGAAGGAATAATTCATCTTGGTTTGGATTTTGTGCTAAAGTGAAGTTATTTAATTCCTAAATAATGAGACTTTCTTATCACGTCAAGCTAATTAAGCTCCGCTCATCGTTACAACGACTATTTTTCATGCAATGAAGACGAAATTATCTTTTATCATTATTAACAACTATATTTATTATAAAAACGATGCCCATGAACCTCATATAACATGAATTTATTCAATTCCAACATAAAATGGAGTCCTTCATCTTGATTTGCATTTTTATTGATAATAATTGGTTGAATTCCACAAAAAAGAGCACCTCCTATCATTTCTAGGTAGCTTTGCTCCACTTTTGGTTCGAAGCACAGATTTGGATATATTGAAATTAATATATGTGGCAAAACAACATAGTATATTAATTAAATCAAACAAATCTAAACACCATTGAAACTCTAAATATACTTACATTCATCAGCAAAAGCAATCATTCATCTTGGTTTGCATTTCGTGCTAATGTGAAGTCGTTTAATTTCTAAAGAACGAAACTTTGTTATCACTTCAAGATAATTAGGCTCCACTCTTCGTTACAAGGACTATTTTTCATGTAATCACCATCAAATTATTTTTTGTGCCTTTATTAACGACTATATTTATTATAAAATCGATGCCTATGAACCTTCTATAACATGAATTCATTCAATTCCAAGAAATAGTGGAGTCCTCCATCTTGATTTGCTTTTCTTATTGATAATAATTGGTTGAGTTCCAAAATAAACAGTACCTCTCATCATTTCTAGTTAGTAGAGCTCCTCCTTTGATTTCAAGAACTCATTTTGATACATTGATAATGAAATTAACATATGTGGCAAAACAACCTAGAATATTAATTCAATCAATCAAATCTAAACACCATTGAAACTTTCAATCTACTAACTTCCTAGAGTCGAAGTAATAGTTCATCTTGGTTTGCATTTTGTGCTAAAGTGAAGTTGTTTAATTGCTAAATAATAAGACTTTCTTTGCACCTCAAGCTAATTAAGCTCAACTCATCGTTGCAAGGACTATTTTTCATGCAATGAAGACAAAATTATCTTGTCTTTATTAACGACTATATTTATTATAAAACTGATGCCTATGAACCTCATATAACACGAATTCATTCAATTCTAATAAACAATGGAGTCCTTCATCTTCATTTCCATTTATTATTGATAATAATTGGTTGAGGTCCTCAATAAAGAGCATCTCCTATCATTTCTAGTTAGCAGTGCTCCACTTTTGGTTCGTAGCACATATTTGGATATATTGATGATGAAATTAATATATGTGGCTAAGCAACCTAATATATTGATTAAATCAAACAAATCTAAACACCATTGAAACTCTAAATCTACTTACTTCCATCAGCAAAAGCAATCATTCATCATGGTTTGCATTTCGTGCTAATGTGAACTCATTCAATTCCTAAATAATGAGACTTTGTTATCACCTCAAGATAATTAGGCTACGCTGATCGTTACAAGGACTATTTTTCATGTAATCACCATCAAATTATTTTTTGTGCCTTTATTAAAGACTATATTTATTATAAAATCGATGCCCATGAACCTTCTATAACATGAATTCATTCAATTCCAATAAATAATGGAGTCCTCCATCTTTATTTTCTTTTCATATTGATAATAATTGGTTGAGTTCCTAAATAAACAGTCCCTCTCATCATTTCTAGCTAGCAGAGCTCCTCCTTTGATTCCAAGAACACATTTTCATCCATTGATAATCAAATTAACATATGTGCCAAAACAACCTAGAATATTAATTCAATCAATCAAATCTAAACACCATTGAAACTCTAAATCTACTAACTTCCATGAGAGGAAGTAATAATTCATCTTGGTTTGGATTTTGTGCTAAAGTGAAGTTGTTTAATTCCTAAATAATGAGACTTTCTTATCACCTCAAGCTAATTAAGCGCGGCTCATCATTACAAGGACTATTTTTCATGCAATGAAGACAAAATTATCTTTTGTCATTAATAACGACTATATTTATTATAAAAATGATGCCTATGAACCTCATATAACATGAATTTATTCAATTCCAACAAACAATGGAGTCCTTCTTCTTGATTTGCATTTTTATTGATAATAATTGGTTGAGTTCCACAAAAAAGAGCACCTCCTATCATTTCTAGTTAGCAGTGCTCCACTTTTGGTTCGAAGCATTTATTTGGATATATTGACGATGAAATTAATATATGTGGCTAAACAACCTAGTATATTAATTAAATCAAACAAATCTAAACACCATTGAAATTCTAAATCTACTTACATCCATCAGCAAAAGCAATCATTCATCTTGGTTTGCATTTCGTGCTAATGGGAAGTCGTTTAATTCCTAAACAACAAGACTTTGTTATCACCTCAAGATAATTAGGCTCCGCTCGTTGTTACAAGGACTATTTTTCATGTAATCAGCATCAAATTATTTTTTGTGCCTTTATTAACGACTATATTTATTATAAAATCGATGCCAATGAACCTTCTATAACATGAATTCATTCAATTCCAATAAATAGTGGAGTCCTCCATCATGATTTGCTTTTCTTATTGATAATAATTGGTTGAGTTCCAAAATAAAGAGTACATCTCATCATTTCTAGTTAGCAGAGCTCCTCCTTTGATTCCAAGAACACATTTTGATACATTGATAATGAAATTAACATATGTGGCAAAACAACCTAGAATATTAATTCAATCAATCAAATCTAAACACCATTGAAACTCTAAATCTACTAACTTCCTTGAGTGGAAGTAATAGTTCATCTTGGTTTGCATTTTGTGCTAAAGTGAAGTTGTTTAATTGCTAAATAATAAGACTTTCTTTGCACCTCAAGCTAATTACGCTCCGCTCATCGTTACAAGGACTTTTTTTCATGCAATGAAGACAAAATTCTCGTCTTTATTAACGACTATATTTATTATAAAAATGATGCCTATGAACCTCATATAACACAAATTCATTCAATTCTAATAAACAATGGAGTCCTTCATCTTCATTTCCATTTATTATTGATAATAATTGGTTCGTAGCACATATTTGGATATATTGATGATGAAATTAATATATGTGGCTAAGCAACCTAATATATTGATTAAATCAAACAAATCTAAACACCATTGAAACTCTAAATCTACTTAGTTCCATTAGCAAAAGTAATCATTCATCTTGGTTTGCATTTCATGCTAATGTGAAGTCGTTGAATTCCTAAACAAAAAAACTTTGTTATCACCTCAAGATAATTAGGATCCGCTCGTCGTTACAAGGACTATTTTTCATGTAATCACCATCAAATTATTTTTTGTGCCTTTATTAACGACTATATTTATTATAAAATCGATGCCCATGAACCTTCTATAACATGAATTCATTCAATTCCAATAAATAGTGGAGTCCTCCATCTTGTTTTGCTTTTCGTATTGATAATAATTGGTTGAGTTCCAAAATAAACAGTACCTCTCATCATTTCTAGCTAGCAAAGCTCCTCCTTTGATTCGAAGAACACATTTTCATCCATTGATAATCAAATTAACATATGTGCCAAAACAACCTAGAATATTAATTCAATCAATCAAATCTAAACACCATTGAAACTCTAAATCTACTAACTTCCACGAGAGGAAGTAATAATTCATCTTGGTTTGGATTTTGTGCTAAAGTGAAGTTTTTTAATTCCTAAATAATGAGACTTTCTTATCACCTCAAGCCAATTAAGCTCCGCTCATCGTTACAAGGACTATTTTTCATGCAATGAAGACAAAATTCTCTTTTGTCATTATTAACGACTATATTTATTATAAAAACGATGCCTATGAACCTCATATAACATGAATTTATTCAATTCCAACAAACAATGGAGTCCTTCTTCTTGATTTGCATTTTTATTGACAATAATTGGTTGAGTTCCACAAAAAAGAGCACCTCCTATCATTTCTAGTTAGCAGTGCTCCATTGTTGGTTCGAAGCACATATTTGGATATATTGACGATGAAATTAATATATGTGGCTAAACAACCTAGTATATTAATTAAATCAAACAAATCTAAACACCATTGAAATTCTAAATCTACTTACATCCATCAGCAAAAGCAATCATTCATCTTGGTTTGCATTTCGTGCTAATGGGAACTCATTTAATTCCTAAACAACGAGACTTTGTTATCACCTTAAGATAATTAGGCTCCGCTCGTCGTTACAAGGACTATTTTTCATGTAATCACCATCAAATTATTTTTTGTGCCTTTATTAACAACTATATTTATTATAAAATCGATGCCCATGAACCTTCTATAACATGAATTCATTCAATTCCAACAAATAGTGGAGTCCTCCATCTTGATTATCTTTTGTTATTGATAATAATTGGTTGAGTTCTTGAATAAAGAGTACATCTCATCATTTCTAGTTAGCAGAGCTCATCTTTTGATTCCAATAACACATTTTGATACATTGATAATGAAATTAACATATGTGGCAAAACAACCTAGAATATGAATTCAATCAATCAAATCTAAACACCATTGAAACACTAAATCTACTAACTTCCATGGGAGGAAGGAATAATTCATCTTGGTTTGGATTTTCTACTAAAGTGAAGTTGTTTAATTCCTAAATAATGAGTCTTTCTTATCACTTCAAGCTAATTAACCTCAGCTCATCGTTACAAGGACTATTTTTCATATAATGAAGACGAAATTATCTTTTGTCATTATTAACGACTATATTTATTATAAAAACGATGCCCATGAACCTCATATAACATGAATTTATTCAATTCCAACAAACAATGGAGTCCTTCTTCTTGATTTGCATTTTTATTGATAATAATTGGTTGAATTCCACAAAAAAGAGCACCTCCTATCATTTCTAGTTAGCAGTGCTCCACTTTTGGTTCGAAGCACATATTTGGATATATTGACATTGAAATTAATATATGTGGCAAAACAACCTAGTATATTAATTAAATCAAACAAATCTAAACACCATTGAAACTCTAAATCTACTTACATCCATCAACAAAAGCAATCATTCATCTTGGTTTGCATTTCGTGTTAATGGGAAGTCGTTTAATTCCTAAACAACGAAACATTGTTATAACCTCAAGATAATTAGGCTCCGCTCGTCGTTACAAGGACTATTTTTCATGTAATCACCATCAAATTATTTTTTGTGCCTTTATTAATGACTGTATTTATTATAAAATCGATGCCCATGAACCTTCTGTAACATGAATTCATGCAATTCCAACAAATAGTGGAGTCCTCCATCTTGATTTGCTTTTCTTATTGATAATAATTGGTTGAGTTCCAAAATAAAGACTACCTCTCATCATTTCTAGTTAGCAGAGCTCCTCCTTTGATTCCAAGAACACATTTTCATACATTGATAATGAAATTAACATATGTGGCAAAACAACCTAGAATATTAATTCAATCAATCAAATCTAAACACCATTGAAATTCTAAATCTACTAACTTCCATGAGAGGAAGTAATAATTCATCTACGTTTGGATTTTCTGCTAAAGTGAAGTTGTTTAATTCCTAAATAATGAGACTTTCTTATCACTTCAAGCTAATTAAGCTCCGCTAATCGTTACAAGGACTATTTTTCATGCAATGAAGACGAAATTATCTTTTGTCATTATTAACGATTATATTTATTATAAAAATGATGCCCATGAACCTCATATAACATGAATTTATTCAATTCCAATAAACAATGAAGTCCTTCATCTTGATTTCCATTTTTACTGATAATAATTGATTGAGTTCCACAAAAAAGAGCACCTCCTATCACTTCTAGGTAGCAGTGCTCCACCTTTGGTTCGAACCACATATTTGGATATATTGACGATGAAATTAATATATGTGGCTAAACAACCTAGTATATTAATTAAATCAAACAAATCTAAACACCATTGAAGTTCTAAATCTACTTACATCCATCAGCAAAAGCAATCATTCATCTTGGTTTGCATTTCGTGCTAATGTGAAGTCGTTTAATTCGTAAAATATGAGACTTTGTTATCACCTCAAGATAATTAGGCTCCGCTCGTCATTACAAGGACTATTTTTCATGTAATGACCATGAAATTATCTTTTGTGTCTTTATTAACGACTATATTTATCATAAAATTGATGACAATGAACCCTCTATAACATGAATTCATTTAATTCCAAAAAATAGTGGAGTCCTCCATCTTGATTTGCTTTTATTATTGATAGTAATTGGTTGAGTTCCAAAATAAAGAGTACCTCTCATCATTTCTAGTTAGCAGGGCTCCTCTTTTAATTCCAAGAACACATTTTGATACATTGATGATGAAATTAACATATGTGGCAAAACCACCTAGAATATTAATTCAAGCAGTCAAACCTAAACACTATTGAAATGCTAAATCTACTTACTTCCATCAGCAAAAGCAATCATCCATCTTGGTTTGCATTTCATACTAATGTGAATATGTTTAATTCCTAAATAATGAGACTTTCTTATCACCTCAAGCTAATTAGGCTCCGCTCATTGTTAGATGGACTATTTTTCATGCAATGACCCTGGAATTATCTTTTGTCTTTATTAATCACTATATTTATTGTAAAAACGATGCCCATAAACCTCATATAACATGAATTCATTCAATTCCAACAAATAGTGGAGTCCTCCATCTTGATTTTCTTTTCTTATTGATAATGATTGGATGAGTTCCAAAATAAAGAGTACCTCTCATTATTTCTAGTTAGCAGGGCTCCTCTTTTAATTCCAAGAACACATTTTGATACATTGATGATGAAATTAACATATGTGGCAAAACCACCTAGAATATTAATTCAATCAGTCAAACCTAAACACTATTGAAACTCTAAATCTACTTACTTCCATCAGCAAAAGCAGTCATCCATCTTGGTTTTCTTTTTGTACTAATGTGAAGTTGTTTAATTCCTAAATAAAGAGACTTTCTTATTACCTCAAGCTAATTAGGCTCCGCTCATTGTTACAAGAACTATTTTTAATGTAATGACCACGAAATTATCTTTTGTCTTTATTAACAACTATATTTATTATAAAAACGATGCCCATGAACCTCATATAACATGAATTCATTCAATTCCAACAAACAATGGAGTCCTTCTTCTTGATTTGCATTTCTTATTGATAATAATTGGTCGAGTTCTACAATAAAGAGCACCTCCTATCATTTCTAGTTAGCAATGCTCCACTTTTGGTTTGAAGCACATAATTGGATATATTGATTATGATATTAATATATGTGGCTAAAAAACCTAATATATTAATTAAATCAAACAAATTTAAACACCATTGAAACTCTAAATCTACTTACTTCCATCAGTAAAAGCAATCATTCATCTTGGTTTTCATTATGTACTAGTGTGAAGTTGTTTAATACCTAAATAATGAGACTTTCTTATCACCTCAAGCTAATTAGGCTCCGATCATCATTACAAGGACTATTTTTCATGTAATGACCACGAAATTATCTTTTGTCTTTATTAACGACTATATTTATTATAAAAACGATGCCCATGAACCTCATATAATAGGAATTCATTCAATTCCAACAAACAATGGAGTCCTTCATCTTGATTTGCATTTCTTATTGATGATAATTGGTGGAGTTCCATAATAAAGAGCACCTCCTATCATTTCTAGTTAGAAGTGCTACACTTTTTGTTTGAAGCAGATATTTGGATAGATTGATGATGAAATTAATAGATGTGGCAAGACAACATAGTATATTAATTAAATCAAATAAATCTAAACACCATTGAAACTCTAAATCTACTTACATCCATCAGCAAAAGCAATCATTCATCTTTGTTTGCATTTCATGCTAATGTGAAGTCGTTTAATTCCTAAATAATGAGACTTTCTTATCCCCTCAAGCTAATTAGGCTCCGCTCCTCCTTACAAGGGCTATTTTTTCTTGTAATGACCATGAAATTATCTTTTGTGTCTTTATGAACGACTATATTTATTATAAAAATGATGCCCATGAACCTTCAATAACATGAAATCATTCAGTTCCAACAAATAGTGGAGTCTTCCATCTTGATTTTCTTTTCTTATTGATAATCATTGGTTGAGTTCCAAAATAAAGAGTACCTCTCATCATTTCTAGTTAGCTGGGCTCCTCTTTTGATTCCAAGAACATATTTTGATACATTGATGATGGAATTAACATATGTGGCAAAACCACCTAGAATATTAATTCAATTAGTCAAACCTAAACACTATTGAAGTTCTAAATCTACTTACTTCCATCAGCAAAAGCAATCATCCATCTTGCTTTGCATTTCGTACTAATGTGAAGTTGTTTAATTCCTAAATAATGAGACTTTCTTATCATCTCAAGCTAATTAGGCTCCGCTCATCGTTAGATGGAGTATTTTTCATGCAATGACGATGAAATTATCTTTTGTCTTTCTTAACGACTACATTCATTATAAAAACTATGCCCATCAACCTCATATAACATGAATTCATTCAATTCCAACAAATAGTGGAGTCCTCCATCTTGATTTTCTTTTCTTATTGATAATGATTGGTTAAGTTCCAAAATAAAGAGTACCGCTCATTATTTCTAGTTAGCAGAGCTCCTCTTTTGATTCCAAGAACACATTTTGATACATTGATGATGAAATTAACCTATGTGGCAAAACCACCTAGAATATTAATTCAATCAATCAAACCTAAACACTATTAAAACTCTAAATCTACTTCCATCAGCAAAAGCAATCGTCCATCTTGGTTCGCATTTCGTACTAATATGAAGTTGTTTAATTGCTAAATAATGAGACTTTCTTATCACCTCAAGCTAATTAGGCTTTGCTCATCGTTAGATGGACTATTTTTCATGCAATGACCAGGAAATTATCTTTTGTCTTTATTAACGACTATATTTATTATAAAAACAATGCCTATGAACCTTATATAACATGAATTCATTCAATTCCAACAAACAATGGAGTCCTTCTTCTTGATTTGCATTTCTTATTGATAATAATTGGTTGAGTTCCACAATAAAGAGCACCTCCTATCATTTCTAGTTAGCAGTGCTCCACTTTTCGTTCGAAGCACATATTTGGATATATTGATGATAAAATTAATATATGTGGCTAAACAACCTAGTATATTAATTAAATCAAACAAATTTAAACACCATTGAAACTCTAAATCTACTTACTTCCATCAGCAAAAGCAATCATTCATCTTGGTTTGCATTTTGTACTAATGTGAAGTTGTTTAATTCCTAAATAATGAGACTTTCTTAACACCTCAAGCTAATTAGGCTCCGCTCATTGATACAAGGACTATTTTTCATGTAATGACCACGAAATTATCTTTTGTCTTTATGAATGACTATATTTATTATAAAAACGATGCCCACGAACCTCATATAACATGAATTCATTCAATTCCAACAAATAATGGAGTCCCTCATCTTGATTTGCATTTCTTATTGATAATAATTTGTTGAGTTCCACAATAAAGAGTACATCCTATCATCTCTAGTTAGCAGTGCTCCACTGTTGTTTCGAAGCACATATTTGGATATATTGATGATGAAATTCATATATGTAGCTAGACAACCTAGTATATTAATTAAATCAAACAAATCTAAACACCATTGAAACTCTAAATCTACTTACTTTCATCAGCAAAAGCAATCATTCATATTTGTTTGCATTTCGTGATAAAGTCAAGTCATTTAATTCCAAAGTAATGAGACTTTGTTATCACTTCAAGCTAATTAGGATCCGCTCGTCCTTACAAGGACTATTTTTCATGTAATGACCATGAAATTATCTTTTGTGTCTTTATTAATGACTATATTTATTATAAAAACGATGCCCATGAACCTTCAATAACATGAATTCATTCAATTCCAATAAATAGTGGAGTAGTGCATCTTGACTTTCTTTTCTTATTGATAATAATTGGTTGAGTTCCAAAATAAAGAGTACCTCTCATCATTTCTAGTTAGCAGGACTCCTCTTTTGATTCCAAGAACACATTTTGATACATTGATGATGAAATTAACATATGTGGCAAAACCACCTAGAATATTAACTCAATCAGTCAAACCTAAGCACTATTGAAGGTCTAAATCGTCTTACTTCCATCAACAAAAGCAATCATCCATCGTGGTTTGCATTTCGTACTAATATGAAGTTGTTTAATTCCTAAATAATGAGACTTTCTTATCACCTCAAGCTAACTAGGCTCCGCTCATCGTTAGATGGACTATTTTTCATGCAATGACCATGAAATTATCTTTTGTCTTTATTAACAACTATATTTATTAGAAAAATGATGCCTATCAACCTCATATGACATGAATTCATTCAATTCCAAGAAACAATGGAGTCCTTCTTGATTTGCATTTCTTATTGATAATAATTGGTTGAGTTTCACAATAAAGAGCACCTACTATCATTTCTAGTTAGCAGTGCTCCACTTTTGGTTCGAAGCACATATTTGGATATATTGATGATGAAATTAATATATGTGGCTAGACAACCTAGTATATTAATTAAATCAAACAAACCTAAACACCATTGAAACTCTAAATCTACTTACTTCCATCAGCAAAAGCAATCATTCATCTTTGTTTGCATTTCGTACTAATGTGAAGTTGTTTAATTCCTAAATAATGAGACTTTCTTAACACCTCAAGCTAATTAGGTTCCGCTCATCGTTACAAGGACTATTTTTCATGTAATGACCACAAAATTATGTTTTGCCTTTATGAATGACTATATTTATTATAAAAACGATGCCCACGAACCTCATATAACATGAATTCATTCAATTCCAACAAATAATGGAGTCCCTCATCTTGATTTGCATTTCTTATTGATAATAATTGGTTGAGTTCCACAATAAAGAGTACAGCCTATCATCTCTAGTCAACAGTGCTCCACTTTTGGTTCGAAGCACATATTTGGATATATTGATGATGAAATTAATATATGTGGCTAGACAACCTAGTATATTAATTAAATCAAACAAACCTAAATACCAATGAAACTCTAAATCTACTTACTTCCATCAGCAAAAGCAATCATTCATCTTTGTTTGCATTTCGTGCTAAAGTCAAGTCATTTAATTCCAAAATAATGACACTTTGTTATCACCTCAAGCTAATTAGGATCCGCTCGTCCTTACAAGGACTATTTTTCATGCAATGTCCATGAAATTATCTTTTGTGTCTTTATTAATGACTATATTTATTATAAAAACAATGCCCATGAACCTTCAATAACATGAATTCATTCACTTCCAACAAATAGTGGAGTCCTCTATCTTGGTTTTCTTTCCTATTGATAATAATTGGTTGAGTTCCAAAATAAAGAGTACCTCTCATCATTTCTAGTTAGCAGGACTCCTCTTTTGATTCCAAGAACACATTTTGATACATTGATGATGAAATTAACTTATGTGGCAAAACCACCTAGAATATTAATTCAATCAATCATACCTAAACACTATTGAAACTCTAAATCTACTTACTTCCATCAGCAAAAGCAATCATCCATCATGGTTTGCATTTCGTACTAATATGAAGTTGTTTAATTCCTAAATAATGAGACTTTCATATCACCTCAAGCTAATTAGGCTCCGCTCATCTTTAGATGGACTAGTTTTCATGCAATGACCATGAAATTATCTTTTGTCTTTATTAACGACTATATTTATTATAAAAACGATGCCCATGAACCTCATATAACATGAATTCATTCAATTCCGACAAACAGTGGAGTCCTTCCTCTTGATTTGTATTTCTTATTGATAATAATTGGTTGAGTTTCACAATAAAGAGCACCTCCTATCATTTCTAGTTAGCAGTGCTCCACTTATGGTTCGAAGCACATATTTGGATATATTGATGATGAAATTAATACATGTCGCTAAACAACCTAGTATATTAATTAAATCAAATAAATTTTGGAATTCAACCAATTAATATCAAGAAGAAATGCAATTCAAGATCAAGGACTCCATTGCTTGTTGGAATTGAATGAATTCAAGTTATAGGCGGTTCATCGGCATTGTATTGATAATGAATGTAGTCATTGAGAAAGACACAAAAGATGATGATTTCATGGTCATTGTATGAAAAATAGTCCCTACAAAAATAAGAGGAGCTTAATTAGCATGAGGTGATTAGAAAGTCTCCTTATTTAGGAATTAAACTACTTAATATTAGTGCAAAATGCAAACTAAGATGAATGACTCCTTTGGCTAATGGAAGTAAATAGATTTAGCGTTTTGATGGTGCTTAGACTTGTTTGATTTAATTTAATATAGAAGGTTTTTTAGTCACATAAGTTAATTTCATGATCACTGTATCAAAATGTGTGCTCAAAACCAAAAGAGGAGTGTTGCCAATAAGAAATTTTAGAAGGTACTCTTTATTTTGGAACTCAACCAATTAATAATAATAAGAAATGCAATTGAAGATCAAGGACTCCATTATTTGTTGTAATTGAATGAATTCATGTTATACACAATTCATGGGCATTGTTTTTATAATGAATAGAGTTGTTAAGAAAGACACAAATGATAATTTCATTGTTATTGCAGGAAAAATTGTCCTTGTAACAATAAGAGGAGTCTAATTAGCATGAAGTGTTTAGAATGTCTCATGAAATAGAAATTAAATCACTTATCATTAGCATGAAATGCAAACCAAGATGATTGCCTTCTTTGGCTGACGGATGGAAACAAATTTAGACTTTTAATGGTGTTTACACTTATATAATTTAATTAATAAACTAGGTTGTTTAGCCATATATGTTAATTTCATGATCACTATATCAAAAAGTGTGTTTGGAATCAAAAGTGGAGCCATACTAACTAGATATGATTGGAGGTACTCATTATTTTGGAATTCAACCAATTAATATCAAGAAGAAATGCAATTCAAGATCAAGGACTCCATTCCTTGTTGGAATTGAATGAATTCAAGTTATAGGCGGTTCATCAGCATTGTATTGATAATGAATGTAGTCGTTGAGAAAGACACAAAAGATGATGATTTCATGATCATTGTATGAAACATAGTCCCTGCAAAAACAAGAGGAGCCTAATTAGCATGAGGAAGATTAGAAAGTCTCATTATTTAGGAATTAAACTACTTAAGATTAGTGCAAAATGCAAACTAAGATGAATGACTCCTTTGGGTAATGGAAGTAAATTGATTTAGAGTTTTGATGGTGTTTAGACTTGTTTGATTTAATTAATATACTAGGTTGTTTAGCCACACATGTTAATTTCATGATCACTTTATCAAAATGTGTTCTCGGAACCAAAAGAGGAGTGTTGCCAACAGGAAATGATGGGAGGTACTCTTTATTTTGGAACTCAACCAATTAATAATAATAAGAAATGCAATTCAAGATCAAGGACTCCATTGTTTGTTGTAATTGAATGTATTCATCTTATACACAATTCATGGGCATTATTTTTATAATGAATAGAGTTTGTTAAGAAAGACACAAATGATAATTTCATTGTTATTGCAGGAAAAATTGTCCTTGTAACAATAAGATGAGTCTAATTAGCATGAGGTGCTTAGAAAGTCTCATGAAGTAGAAATTACATCACTTATCATTAGCATGAAATGCAAACCAAGATGATTACCTTCTTTGGCTGATGGATGGAAATAAATTTAGACTTTTAATGGTGTTTAGTCTTATTTAATTTAATTAATAAACTAGGTTGTTTAGCCATATATGTTAATTTCATGATCACTATATCAAAAAGTGTGTCTGGAATCAAAGAGGAGCCTTACTAAGAAGATATGATGGGAGGTACTCTTTATTTTGGAATTCAACCAATTAATATCAAGAAGAAATGCAATTCAAGATCAAGGACTCCATTGCTTGTTGGAATTGAATGAATTCAAGTTATAGGCGGTTCATCGGCATTGTATTGATAATGAATGTAGTCGTTCAAAAAGACACAAAAGATGATGATTTCATGGTCATTGCATGAAAAATAGTCCCTACAAAAACAACAGGATCTTAATTAGCATGAGGTGATTAAAAAGTCTCATTATTTAGGAATTAAACTACTTAATATTAGTGCAAAATGCAAATTAAGATGAATGACTCCATTGTTTGTTGTAATTGAATGTATTCATCTTATACACAATTCGTGGGCATTGTCTTTATAACGAATAGAGTTGTTAAGAAAGACACAAATGATAATTTCATGGTTATTGCAGGAAAAATTGTCCTTGTAACAATAAGAGGAGTCTAATTAGCATGAGTTGTTTAGAAAGTCTCATGAAATAGAAATTAAATCACTTATCATTAGCATGAAATGCAAACCAAGATGATTGCCTTCTTTGGCTGACGGATGGAAACAAATTTAAACTTTTAATGGTGTTTACACTTATATAATTTAATTAATAAACTAGGTTGTTTAGCCATATATGTTAATTTCATGATCACTATATCAAAAAGTGTGTTTGGAATCAAAAGTGGAGCCATACTAACTAGATATGATTGGAGGTACTCATTATTTTGGAATTCAACCAATTAATATCAAGAAGAAATGCAATTCAACATCAAGGACTCCATTGTTTGTTGGAATTGAATGAATTCAAGTTATAGGCAGTTCATCCGCATTGTATTGATAATGAATGTAGTCGTTGAGAAAGATACAAAAGATGATGATTTCATTGTCATTGCATGAAAAATAGTCCCTGCAAAAACAAGAGGAGCCTAATTACGATGAGGTGATTTGAAAGTTTCATTATTTAGGAATTAAACGGCTTAATATTAGTGCGAAATGCAAACTAAGATGAATGACTCCTTTGGCTAATGGAAGTAAATAGATTTAGAGTTTTGATGGTGTTTAGACTTGTTTGATTTAATTAATATACTATGTTGTTTAGCCACATATGTGAATTTCATGATCACTTTATCAAAATGTGTTCTCGGAACCAAATGAGGAGTGTTGCCAACAGGAAATGATGGGAGGTACTCTTTACTTTGGAACTCAACCAATTAATAATAATAAGAAATACAATAAGGACTCCATTGTTTGTTGTAATTGAATGTATTCATGTTATACACGGCTCATGGGCATTGTTTCTATAATGAATAGAGTTGTTAAGAAAGACACAAAAGATAATTTCATGGTTATTGTAGGAAAAATTGTCCTTCTAACAATAAGAGGAGTCTAATTAGAATGAGGTGTTTAGAAAGTCTCATTAAATAGAAATTAAATCACTTATCATTAGCATGAAATGCAAACCAAGATGATTGCCTTCTTTGGCTGACGGATGGAAACAAATTTAAACTTTTAATGGTGTTTACACTTATATAATTTAATTAATAAACTAGGTTGTTTAGCCATATATGTTAATTTCATGATCAATACATCAAAAAGTGTGTTTGGAATCAAGAGAGGAGCCATACTAACTAGATATGATTGGAGGTACTCATTATTTTGGAATTCAACCAATTAATATCAAGAAGAAATGCAATTCAAGATCAAGGACTCCATTGTTTGTTGGAATTGAATGAATTCAAGTTATAGGCAGTTCATCCGCATTGTATTGATAATGAATGTAGTCGTTGAGAAAGATACAAAAGATGATGATTTCATTGTCATTGCATGAAAAATAGTCCCTGCAAAAACAAGAGGAGCCTAATTACCATCAAGGGATTAGAAAGTCTTATTTTTTAGGAATTAAACTGCTTAATATTAGTGCGAAATACAAACCAAGATGAATGAATCCTTTGGCTAACGGAAGTAAATAGATTTAGCATTTTGATGGTGTTTAGTCTTGTTTGATTTCATTTAATATACTAGGTTGTTTAACCACATAAGTTAATTTCATAATTACTGTATCAAAATGTGTGCTCAAATCCAAAAGAGGAGTGTTGCCAATAAGAAATGATGGGAGGTACTCTTTATTTTGGAAGTCAACCAATTAATAATAATAAGAAATGCAATTCAAGATCAAGGACTCCATTGTTTGCTGTAATTGAATGTATTCATGTTATACACAATTGATGGGCATTGTTTTTATAATGAATAGAGTTGCTAAGAAAGACACAAAAGATAATTTCATTGTTATTGCAAGAAAAATTGTCCTTGTGACAATAAGAAGAGTCTAATTAGCATGAGGTGTCTAGAAAGTCTCATTGTTTAGACTTATTTAATTGAATTAATAAACTAGGTTGTTTAGCCATATATGTAAATTTCTTGATCACTATATCAAAAAGTGTGTCTGGAATCAAAAGAGGAGCCTTACTAAGCAGATATGATGGGAGGTACTCTTTATTTTGGAATTCAACCAATTAATATCAAGAAGTAGTGCAATTCAAGATCAAGGACTCCATTGTTTGTTGGAATTGAATAAATTCAAGTTATAGGCGGTTCATTGGCATTGTATTGATAATAAATGTAGTTGTTGAGAAAGACACAAAAGATGATGATTTCATGGTCATCGCATGAAAAATAGTCCCAGCAAAAACAAGAGGAGCCTAATTAGCATGAGGTGATCAAGAAGTCACATTATTTAGGAATTAAACTGCTTAATATTAGTGCAAAATGCAAACTAAGATGAATGACTCCTTTGGCTAATGGAAGTAAATAGATTTAGAGTTTTGATGGTGTTTAGACTTGTTTGATTTACTTAATATGCTATTTTGATTAGCCACATTAGTTAATTTCATGATCACTTTATCAAAATGTGTTCTCGGAACCAAAAGAGGAGTGTTGCCAACAGGAAATGATGGGAGGTACTCTTTATTTTGGAACTCAACCAATTAATAATAATAAGAAATGCAATTCAAGATCAGGGACTCCATTGTTTGTTGTAATTGAATGTATTCATGGTATACACGGTTCATGGGCATTGTTTCTAGAAAGAATATAGTTGTTAAGAATGACACAAAAGATAATTCATGGTTATTGCAAGAACAATTATCCTTGTAACAATAAGCGGAGTCCAATTAGGATGAGATGTTTAGCCATATATGTTAATTTCATGATCACTATATCAAAAAGTGTGTTTGGAATCAAAAGCGGAGCCTTACTAACCAGATATGATGAGAGGTACTCTTTATTTTGGAATTCAATCAATTAATATCAAGAAGAAATGCAATTCAAGATCAAGGACTCCATTGTTTGTTGGAATTGAATGAATTCATGTTATAGGCAGTTCATCGGATTGTATTGATAATGAATGTAGTCATTGAGAAAGAGACAAAAGATGATGATTTCATGGTCATTGCATGAAAAATAGTCCCTGCAAAAACAAGAGGAGCCTAATTCGCCTGAAGTGAGTAGAAAGTCTCATTTTTCACGAATTAAACCACTTAATATTTGTGGGAAATGCATGCCAAGATGAATGACTCCTTTGGCTAATGGAAGTAAATAGATTTAGAGTTTTGATGATGTTTAGACTTGTTTGATTTACTTAATATGCTATGTTGATTAGCCACATTAGTTAATTTCATGATCACTTTATCAAAATGTGTTCTCGGAACCAAAAGAGGAGTGTTGCCAACAAGAAATGATGGGAGTCTTTATTTTGGAAGTCAACCAATTAATAATAATAAGAAATGCAATTCAAGATCAAGGACTCTATTGTTTGTTGTAATTGAATGTATTCAAGTTATTGGCGGTTCATTGGCATTGTATTGATAATGAATGTAGTCGTTGAGAAAGACACAAAAGATGATGATTTCATGGTCATTGCATGAAAAATAGTCCCTGCAAAAACAAGCGGAGCCTAATTAGCATGAGGTGATTAAAAAGTCTCATTATTTAAGAATTAAACCACTTAATATTAGTGCGAAATGCAAACTAAGATGAATGACTCCTTTGGCTAATGGGAGTAAATAGATTTAGAGGTTTGATGGTGTTTAGACTTGTTTGATTTAATTAATATACTATGTTGTTTAGCCACATAAGTTAATTTCATGATCACTTTATTAAAATGTGTTCTCGAAACCAAAAGAGGAGTGTTGCCAACAGGAAATGATGGGAGGTACTCTTTATTTTGGAACTCAACCAATTAATAATAATAAGAAATGCAATTCAAGATCAAGGACACCATTGTTTGTTGTAATTGAATGTATTCATGTTATGCACGGTTCATAGGCATTGTTTCTATAAATAATATAGTTATTGAGAAAGACACAAAAGATAATTTCATGGTTATTGCATGAACAATTGTCCTTGTAGCAATAAGCGGAGTCCAATAGGGAGGAGATATTTAGAAAGTCTCATGAAATAGAAATTAAATCACTTATCATTAGCATGAAATGAAAACTAAGATGATTGCCTTCTTTGGCTGACGGATGGAAATAAATTTAGACTTTTAATGGTGTTTAGACTTACTTAATTTATTTAATAAACTAGGTTGTTTAGCCATATATGTTAATTTCATGATCACTATATCAAAAACTGTGTCTGGAATCAAAAGAGGTGCCTTACTAAGCAGATATGATGGGAGGTACTCTTTATTTTGGAATTCAACCAACTAATATGAAGAAGAAATGCAATTCAAGATCAAGGACTCCATTGTTTGTAGGATTTGAATGAATTCAAGCTATAGGCGGTTCATTGGCATTGTATTGATAATGAATGTAGTCATTGAGAAAGACACAAAAGATGATGATTTCATGGTCATTGCATGAAAAATAGACCCTGCAAAAACAAGAGGAGCATAATTAGCATGAGGTGATTAAAAAGTCTCATTATTTAGGAATTAAACTGCTTAATATTAGTGCGAAATGCAAACTAAGATGAATGACTCCTTCGGCTAATGGGAGTTAAAAGATTTAGAGTTTTGATGGTGTTTACACTTGTTTGATTTAATTAATATACTATGTTGTTTAGCCACATAAGTTAATTTCATGATCACTGTATCAAAATGTGTGCTCAAAACCAAAAGAGGAGTGTTGCCAATAAGAAATGATGGGAGGTACTCTTTATTTTGGAACTCAACCAATTAATAATAATAAGTAATGCAATTCAAGATCAAGGACTCCATTGTTTGTTGTAATTGAATGTATTCATGTTATACACGGTTCATAGGCATTGTTTCTATAAATAATATAGTTGTTAAGAAAGACAAAAAAGATAATTTCATGGTTATTGCATGAACAATTGTCCTTGTAACAATAAGCGGAGTCTAATTGGGATGAGATATTTAGAATGTCTCATGAAATAGATATTAAATCACTTATCATTAGCATGAAATGCAAACCAAGATGATTGCCTTCTTTGGCTGACAGAAGGAAACAAATTTAGACTTTTAACGGTGTTTAGACTTATTTAATTTAATTAATAAACTAGGTTGTTTAGCCATATATGTTAATTTCATGATCACTATATCAAAAAGTATGTCTGGGATCAAAAGAGGAGCCTTACTTAGCAGATATGATGGGAGGTACTCTTTGTTTTGGAATGCAACCAATTAATATCAAGAAGAAATGCAATTCAAGATCAAGGACTCCATTGTTTGTTGGAATTGAATGAATTCTTGTTATAGGCGGTTCATCGGCATTGTATTGATCATGAATGTAGTCATTGAGAAAGAAACAAAAGATGATGATTTCATGGTCTTTGCATGAATAATAGTCCCTGCAAAAAGAAGAGGAGCCT
The DNA here is from genome assembly GCA_037897445.1 of Ceriops zippeliana. Taxonomy (NCBI): domain Eukaryota; kingdom Viridiplantae; phylum Streptophyta; class Magnoliopsida; order Malpighiales; family Rhizophoraceae; genus Ceriops; species Ceriops zippeliana. The sequence goes on along the minus strand of JBAPLH010000353.1, from coordinate 98,512 downwards.
AATTAGCATGAAGTGATTAGAAAGTCTCATTTTTTACGAATTAAACCACTTAATATTATTGGGAAATGCATACCAAGATGAATGACTCCTTTGGCTAATGGAAGTAAATAGATTTAGCATTTTGATGGTGTTTAGACTTGTTTGATTTAATTTAATATACTAGGTTGTTTAGTGACATAATTTATCTTCATGATCACTGTATCAAAATGTGTGCTCAAAACCAAAAGAGGAGTGTTGCCAAGAAGAAATGATGGGGGGTACTCTTTATTTCGGAACTCAACCAATTAATAATAATAAGAAATGCAATTCAAGACCAAGGACTCCATTGTTTGTTGTAATTGAATGTATTCATGTTATACACAATTCATTGGCATTGTTTTTATAATGAATAGAGTGGTTAAGAAAGACACAAAAGATAATTTCATGGTTATTGCAGGAAAAATTTTCCTTGTAACGATAAGAGGAGTCTAATTAGCATGAGGTGTTTAGAAAGTCTCATGAAATAGAAATTAAATCACTTATCATTAGCATGAAATGCAAACCAAGATGATTGCCTTCTTTGGCTGACGGATGGAAACAAATTTAGACTTTTAATGGTGTTTACACTTATTTAATTTAATTAATAAACTAGGTTGTTTAGCCCTATATGTTAATTTCATGATCACTCTATCAAAAAGTGTGTCTGGAATCAAAAGAGGGGCCTTACTAATCAGATATGATGGGAGGTACTGTTTGTTTTGGAATTCAACCAATTAATAACAAGAGGAAATGCAATTCAAGATCAAGGAGTCCATTGTTTGTTGGAATTGAATGAATTCAAGTTATCGGCGGTTCATTGTCATTGTATAGATAATGAATGTAGTCGTTGAGAAAGATACAAAAGATGATGATTTCATGGTCATTGTATGAAAAATAGTCCTTGCAAAAACAAGAGGAGTCTAATTAGCATGATGTGATTAAAAAGTCTCATTATTTAGGAATTAAACCACATAATATTAGTGGGAAATGCATACCAAGATAAATGACTCCTTTGGCTAATGGAAGTAAATAGATTGAGCATTTTGATGGTGATTAGGGTTGTTTGATTTAATTTAATATACTAGGTTGTTTAGTCACATAAGTTATTTCCATGATCACTATATCAAAATGTGTGCTCAAAACCAAAAGAGGAGTGTTGCCAAGAAGAAATGATGGGAGGTACTCTTTATTTTGGAACTCAACCAATTAATAATAATAAGAAATGCAATTCAAGATCAAGGACTCCATTGTTTGTTGTAATTGAATGTATTCATGTTATACACAATTCATGGACATTGTTTTTATAATATATAGAGATGTTAAGAAAGACACAAAAGATAATTTCATGGTTATTGCAGGAAAAATTGTCCTTGTAACGATAAGAGGAGTCTAAGTAGCATGAGGTGTTTAGAAAGTCTCATGAAATAGAAATTAAATCACTTATCGTTAGCATGAAATGCAAACAAAGATGATTGCCTTCTTTGGCTGACGGATGGAAGCAAATTTAGACTTTTAATGGTGTTTACACCTATTTAATTTAATTAAAAAACTAGGTTGTTTAGCCATATATGTTAATTTCATGATCACTATATCAAAAAGTGTGTCTGGAATCAAAAGAGGAGCCTTACTAAGCACATATGATGGGAGGTACTGTCTGTTTTGGAATTCAACCAATTAATATGAAGAAGAAATGTAATTCAAGATCAAGGGCACCATTGTTTGTTGTAATTGAATGTATTCATGTTATCCACGGTTCATGGGCATTGTTTCTATAAATAATATAGTTGTTAAGAAAGACACAAAAGATAATTTTATGGTTATTGCATGAGCAATTGTCCTTGTAACAATAAGCAGAGTCCAATTCGGATGAGATATTTAGAAAGTCTCATGAAATAGAAATTAAATCACTTATCATTAGCATGAGGTGATTAAAAAGTCTCATTACTTAGGAATTAAACTGCTTAATATTAGTGCGAAATGCAAAATAAGATGAATGACTCCTTTGGCTAATGGGAGTAAATACATTTAGAGTTTTGATGGTGTTTAGACTTATTTGATTTAATTAATATACTATGTTGTTTAGCCACATAAGTTAATTTCATGATCACTGTATCAAAATGTGTGCTCAAAACCAAAAGAGGAGTGTTGCCAATAAGAAATGATGGGAGGTACGCTTTATTTTGGAACTCAACCAATTAATAATAATAAGTAATGCAATTCAAGATCAAGGACTCCATTGTTTGTTGTAATTGAATGTATTCATGTTATACACGGTTCATAGGCATTGTTTCTATAAATAATATAGTTGTTAACAAAGACACAAAAGATAATTTCATGGTTATGGCATGAACAATTGTCCTTGTAACTATAAGCGGAGTCCAATTGGGATCAGATATTTAGAATGTCTCATGAAATAGAAATTAAATCACTTATCATTAGCATGAAATGCAAACCAAGATGATTGCCTTCTTTGGCTAACGGATGGAAACAAATTTAGACTTTTAATGGTGTTTAGACTTATTTCATTTAATTAATAAACTAGGTTGTTTAGCCATATATGTTAATTTCATGATCACTATATCAAAAAGTGTGTCCGGAATCAAAAGAGGAGCCTTACTAAGCACATATGATGGGAGGTACTCTTTGTTTTGGAATGCAACCAATTAATATGAAGAAGAAATGCAATTCAAGATCAAGGACTCCATTGTTTGTTGGAATTGAATGAATTCATGTTATAGGCGGTTCATCGGCATTGTATTGATAATGAATGTAGTCATCGAGAAAGACACAAAAGATAATGATTTCATGGTCATTGCATGAAAAATAGTCCCTGCAAAAACAAGAGGAGCCTAATTAGCATGAAGTGATGAGAAAGCCTCATTTTTTACGAATTAAACCACTTAATATTAGTGGGAAATGCATACCAAGATGAATGACTCCTTTGGCTAATGGAAGTAAATAGATTTAGCATTTTGATGGTGTTTAGACTTGTTTGATTTAATTTAATATACTAGGTTGTTTAGTGACGTAAGTTATTTTCATGATCACTGTATCAAAATGTGTGCTCAAAACCAAAAGAGGAGTGTTGCCAAGAAGAAATGATGGGAGGTACTCTTTATTTTGGAACTCAACCAATTAGTAATAATAAGAAATGCAATTCAAGACCAAGGACTCCATTGTTTGTTGTAATTGAATGTATTCATGTTATACACAATTCATGGGAATTGTTTTTATAATGAATAGAGTGGTTAAGAAAGACACAAAAGATAATTTCATGGTTATTGCAGGAAAAATTGTCCTTGTAACAATAAGAGGAGTCGAATTAGCATGAGGTGTTTAGAAAGTCTCATGAAATAGAAATTAAATCACTTATCATTAGCATGAAATGCAAACCAAGATGATTGCCTTCTTTGGCTGACGGATGGAAACAAATTTAGACTTTTAATGGTGTTTACAGATATTTAATTTAATTAATAAACTAGGTTGTTTAGCCATATATGTTAATTTCATAATCACTATATCAAAAAGTGTGTCTGGAATCAAAAGATGAGCCTTACCAAGCAGATATGATGGGAGGTATTGTTTGTTTTGGAATTCAACCAATTAATATCAAGAAGAAATGCAATTCAAGATCAAGGACTCCATTGTTTGTTGGAATTGAATGAATTCAAGTTATAGGCGGTTCATTGGCATTGTATTGATAATGAATGTGGTCGTTGAGAAAGACACAAAAGATGATGATTTCATGGTCATTGCATGAAAAATAGTCCCTGCAAAAACAAGAAGAGCATAACTAGCATGAAGTGATTACAAAGTCTCATTATTTAGGAATTAAACCACTTAATATTAGTGCGAGATGCAAACCAAGATGAATGACTCCTTTGGCTAATGGAAGTAAATAGATTTAGCGTTTTGATGGTGTTTAGACTTGTTTGATTTAATTTAATATAGTTGGTTGTTTAGTCACATAAGTTAATTTCATGAATACTATATCAAAATGAGTGCTCAAAACCAAAAGAGGAGTGTTGCCAATAAGAAATGATGGGAGGTACTCTTTATTTTGGAACTCAACCAATTTATAAGAATAAGAAATGCAATGCGAGATCAACGACTCCATTGTTTGTTGGAATTGAATGACTTCAAGTTATAGGCGGTTCATTGGCATTGTATTGATAATGAATGTGGTCGTTGAGAAAGACACAAAAGATGATGATTTCGTGGTCATTGCATGAAAAATAGTCCCTGCAAAAACAAGAGGAGTGTAATTAGCATGAGGTGATTAAAAATTCTCCTTATTTAGGAATTAAACCACTTAATATTAGTGGGAAATTCATACCAAGATGAATGACTCCTTTGGCTAATGAAAGTAAATAGATTTAGCATTTTGATGGTGTTTATACTTGTTTGATTTATTTTAATATAGTAGGTTGTTTAGTCACTTAAGTTATTTTCATGATCACTGTATCAAAATGTGTGCTCAAAACCAAAAGAGGAGTGTTGCCAATAAGAAATGATGGGAGGTACTCTTTATTTTGGAACTCAACCAATTAATAATAATAAGAAATGCAACTCAAGATCATGGAATCCATTGTTTGTTGTAATTGAACGTATTCAACTTATACACGGTTCATGGGCATTGTTTCTATAATAAATATAGTTGTTAAGAAAGAGACAAAAGATAATTTCATGGTTATTGCATGAACAATTGTCCTTGTAACAATAAGCGGAGTCCAATTGGGATGAGATATTTAGAATGTCTCATGAAATAGAAATTAAATCACTTATCATTAGCATGAAATGCAAACCAAGATGATTGCCTTCTTTGGCTGACGGATGGAAACAAATTTAGAGTTTTAATGGTGTTTAGACTTATTTCATTTAATTAATAAACTAGGTTGTTTAGCCATATATGTTAATTTCATTATCACTATATCAAAAAGTGTGTCTGGAATCAAAAGAGGAGCCTTACTAAGCATATATGATGGGAGGTACTTTTTGTTTTGGAATGCAACCAATTAAAATCTAGAACAAATGCAATTCAAGATCAAGGACTCCATTGTTTGTTGGAATTGAATGAATTCATGTTATAGGCGGTTCATCGGCATTGTATTGATAATGAATGTAGTCCTTGAGAAAGACACAAAAGATGATGATTTCATGGTCATTGCATGAAAAATAGTCCCTGCAAAAACAAGAGGAGTCTGATTAGCATGAGGTGATTAAAAATTCTCCTTATTTAGGAATTAAAACACTTAATATTAGTGGGAAATGCATACCAAGATGAATGACTCCTTTGGCTAATGGAAGTAAATAGATTTAGCATTTTGATGGTGTTTAGACTTGTTTGATGTAATTTAATATACTAGGTTGTTTAGTGACATAAGTTATTTTCATGATCACTGTATCAAAATGTGTGCTCAAAACCAAAAGAGGAGTCTTGCCAATAAGAAATGATGGGAGGTACTCTTTATTTTGGAACTCAACCAATTAATAATAATAAGAAATGCAACTCAAGATCATGGAATCCATTGTTTGTTGTAATTGAACGTATTCAACTTATACACAGTTCATGGGCTTTGTTTCTATAATAAATATAGTTGTTAAGAAAGACACAAAAGATAATTTCATGGTTATTGCATGAACAATTGTCCTTGTAACAATAAGCAGAGTCCAATTGGGATGAGATATTTAGAATGTCTCATGAAATAGAAATTAAATCACTTATCATTAGCATGAAATGCAAACCAAGATGATTGCCTTCTTTGGCTGACGGATGGAAACAAATTTAGACTTTTAATGGTGTTTAGACTTATTTCATTTAATTAATAAACTAGGTTGTTCAGCCATATATGTTAATTTCATGATCAATATATCAAAAAGTGTGTCTGGAATCAAAAGAGGAGCCTTACTAAGCATATATGATGGGAGGTACTTTTTGTTTTGGAATGCAACCAATTAAAATCTAGAAGAAATGCAATTCAAGATCAAGGACTCCATTGTTTGTTTGAATTGAATGAATTCATGTTATAGGCGGTTCATCGGCATTGTATTTATAATGAATGTAGTCATTGAGAAAGACACAAAAGATGATGATTTCATGGTCATTGCATGAAAAAATAGTCCCTGCAAAAACAAGAGAGGAGCCTAATTAGCATGAAGTGATTAGAATGTCTCATTTTTTACGAATTAAACCACTTAATATTAGTGGGAAATGCATACCAAGATGAATGACTCCTTTGGCTAATGGAAGTAAATAGATTTAGCATTTTGATGGTGTTTAGACTTGTTTGATGTAATTTAATATACTAGGTTGTTTAGTGACATAAGTTATTTTCATGATCACTGTATCAAAATGTGTGCTCAAAACCAAAAGAGGAGTGTTGCCAGGAAGAAATGATGGGAGGTACTCTTTATTTTGGAACTCAACCAATTAATAATAATAAGAAATGCAATTCAAGATCAAGGACTCCATTGTTTGTTGTAATTGAATGTATTCATGTTATACACAATTCATGGGCATTGTTTATATAATGAATAGAGTGGTTAAGAAAGACACAAAAGATAATTTCATGGTTATTGCAGGAAAAATTGTCCTTGTAACAATAAGAGGAGTCGAATTAGCATGAGGTGTTTAGAAAGTCTCATGAAATAGAAATTAAATCACTTATCATTAGCATGAAATGCAAACCAAGATGATTGCCTTCTTTGGCTGACGGATGGAAACAAATTTAGACTTTTAATGGTGTTTACAGATATTTAATTTAATTAATAAACTAGGTTGTTTAGCCATATATGTTAATTTCATAATCACTATATCAAAAAGTGTGTCTGGAATCAAAAGATGAGCCTTACCAAGCAGATATGATGGGAGGTATTGTTTGTTTTGGAATTCAACCAATTAATATCAAGAAGAAATGCAATTCAAGATCAAGGACTCCATTGTTTGTTGGAATTGAATGAATTCAAGTTATAGGCGGTTTGTCAGCATTGTATTGATAATGAATGTAGTGATTGAGAAAGACACAAAAGATGATGATTTCATGGTTATTGCATGAAAAATAGTCCCTGCAAAAACAAAAGGAGCCTAATTAGCATGAAGTGATTAGAAAGTCTCATTTTTTACGAATTAAACCACTTAATATTAGTGGGAAATGCATACCAAGATGAATGACTCCTTTGGCTAATGGAAGTAAATAGATTTAGCATTTTGATGGTGCTTAAACTTGTTTGATTTAATTTAATATAGTGGGTTGTTTAGTCACGTAAGTTATTTTCATGATCACTGTATCAAAATGTGTGCTCAAAACCAAAAGAGGAGTGTTGCCAAGAAGAAATGATGGGAGGTACTCTTTATTTTGGAACTCAACCAATTAATAATAATAATAAATGCAATTCAAGATCAAGGACTCCATTGTTTGTTGTAATTTAATGTATTCATGTTATACAGATTTCATGGGCATTGTTTTTATAATGAATAGAGTGGTTAAGAAAGAAACAAAAGATAATTTCATGGTTATTGCAGGAAAAATTGTCCTTGTAACAATAAGAGGAGTCGAATTAGCATGAGGTGTTTAGAAAGTCTCATGAAATAGAAATTAAATCACTTATCATTAGCATGAAATGCAAACCAAGATGATTGGCTTCTTTGGCTGACGGATGGAAACAAATTTAGACTTTTAATGGTGTTTACAGATATTTAATTTAATTAATAAACTAGGTTGTTTAGCCATATATGTTAATTTCATAATCACTATATCAAAAAGTGTGTCTGGAATCAAAAGATGAGCCTTACCAAGCAGATATGATGGGAGGTATTGTTTGTTTTGGAATTCAACCAATTAATATCAAGAAGAAATGCAATTCAAGATCAAGGACTCCATTGTTTGTTGGAATTGAATGAATTCAAGTTATCGGCAGTTCATTGGCATTGTATTGATAATGAATGTAGTCGTTGAGAAAGACACAAAAGATGATGATTTCACGGACATTGCATGAAAAATAGTCCCTGCAAAAACAAGAGGAGTCTAATTAGCATGAGGTGATTAAAAATTCTCCTTATTTAGGAATTAAACCACTTAATATTAGTGGGAAATGCATACCAAGATGAATGACTCCTTTGGCTAGTGAAGGTAAATAGATTTAGCATTTTGTTGGTGTTTAGACTTGTTTGATTTAATTTAATATAGTAGGTTGTTTAGTCACTTAAGTTATTTTCATGATCACTGTATCAAAATGTGTGCTCAAAACCAAAAGAGGAGTCTTGCCAATAAGAAATGATGGGAGGTACTCTTTATTTTGGAACTCAACCAATTAATAATAATAAGAAATGCAATTCAAGATCATGGAATCCATTGTTTGTTGTAATTGAACATATTCAACTTATACACAGTTCATGGGCATTGTTTCTATAATAAATATAGTTGTTAAGAAAGACACAAAAGATAATTTCATAGTTATTGCATGAACAATTGTCATTGTAACAATAAGCAGAGTCCAATTGGGATGAGATATTTAGAATGTCTCATGAAATAGAAATTAAATCACTTATCATTAGCATGAAATGCAAACCAAGATGATTGCCTTCTTTGGCTGACGGATGGAAACTCTTTTAGACTTTTAATGGAGTTTAGACTTATTTCATTTAATTAATAAACTAGGTTGTTTAGCCATATATGTTAATTTCATGATCACTATATCAAAAAAGTGTGTCTGGAAATCAAAAAAGGAGCCTTACTAAGCAGATATGATGGGAGGTACTTTTTGTTTTTGAATGCAACCAATTAAAAATCTAGAACAAATGCAATTCAAGATCAAGGACTCCATTGTTTGTTGGAATTGAATGAATTCATGTTATAGGCGGCTCATCGGCATTGTATTGATAATGAATGCAGTCATTGAGAAAGACACAAAAGATGATGATTTCATGGTCATTGCATGAAAAATAGTCCCTGCAAAAACAAGAGGAGCCTAATTAGCATGAAGTGATTAGAATGTCTCATTTTTTACGAATTAAACCACTTAATATTAGTGGGAAATGCATACCAAGATGAATGACTCCTTTGGCTAATGGAAGTAAATATATTTACCATTTTGATGGTGTTTAGACTTGTTTGATGTAATTTAATATACTAGGTTGTTTAGTGACATAAGTTATTTTCATGATCACTGTATCAAAATGTGTGCTCAAAACCAAAAGAGGAGTGTTGCCAGGAAGAAATGATGGGAGGTACTCTTTATTTTGGAACTCAACCAATTAATAATAATAAGAAATGCAATTCAAGATCAAGGACTCCATTGTTTGTTGTAATTGAATGTATTCATGTTATACACAATTCATGGGCATTGTTTATATAATGAATAGAGTGGTTAAGAAAGACACAAAAGATAATTTCATGGTTATTGCAGGAAAAATTATCCTTGTAACGATAAGAGGAGTCTAATTAGCATGAGGTGTTTAAAAAGTCTCATGAAATAGAAATTAAATCATTTATCATTAGTATCAAATGCAAACTAAGATGATTACCTTCTTTGGTTGACGGATGGAAACAAATTTAGACTTTTAATGGTGTTTACACTTATTTAATTTAATTAACAAACTAGGTTGTTTAGCCATATATGTTAATTTCATGATTACTATATCAAAAAGTGTGTCTGGAATCAAAAGAGGAGCCTTACTAAGCAGATATGATGGGAGGTTCTCTTTGTTTTGGAATGCAACCAATTAATATCAAGAAAAAATGCAATTCAAGATCAAGGACCCCATTCTTTGTTGGAATTGAATGAATTCATGTTATAGGCGGTTTGTCAGCATTGTATTGATAATGAATGTAGTGATTGAGAAAGACACAAAAGATGATGATTTCATGGTTATTGCATGAAAAATAGTCCCTGCAAAAACAAAAGGAGCCTAATTAGCATGAAGTGATTAGAAAGTCTCATTTTTTACGAATTAAACCACTTAATATTAGTGGGAAATGCATACCAAGATGAATGACTCCTTTGGCTAATGGAAGTAAATAGATTTAGCATTTTGATGGTGCTTAAACTTGTTTGATTTAATTTAATATAGTAGGTTGTTTAGTCACGTAAGTTATTTTCATGATCACTGTATCAAAATGTGTGCTCAAAACCAAAAGAGGAGTGTTGCCAAGAAGAAATGATGGGAGGTACTCTTTATTTTGGAACTCAACCAATTAATAATAATAAGAAATGCAATTCAAGATCAAGGACTCCATTGTTTGTTGTAATTTAATGTATTCATGTTATACAGATTTCATGGGCATTGTTTTTATAATGAATAGAGTGGTTAAGAAAGAAACAAAAGATAATTTCATGGTTATTGCAGGAAAAATTGTCCTTGTAACGATAAGAGGAGTCTAATTGGCATGAGGTGTTTAGAAAGTCTCATGAAATAGAAATTAAATCACTTATCATTAGCATGAAATGCAAACCAAGATGATTGGCTTCTTTGGCTGACGGATGGAAACAAATTTAGACTTTTAATGGTGTTTACACTTATTTAATTTAATTAATAAACTAGGTTGTTTAGCCATATATGTTAATTTCATGATCACTATATCAAAAAGTGTGTCTAGAATCAAAAGAGGAGCCATACTAAGCACATATGATGGGAGGTACTGTTTGTTTTTGAATTCAACCAATTAATATCAAGAGGAAATGCAATTCAAGATCAAGGACTCCATTGTTTGTTGGAATTGAATGAATTCAAGTTATCGGCAGTTCATTGGCATTGTATTGATAATGAATGTAGTCGTTGAGAAAGACACAAAAGATGATGATTTCACGGACATTGCATGAAAAATAGTCCCTGCAAAAACAAGAGGAGTCTAATTAGCATGAGGTGATTAAAAATTCTCCTTATTTAGGAATTAAACCACTTAATATTAGTGGGAAATGCATACCAAGATGAATGACTCCTTTGGCTAGTGAAGGGTAAATAGATTTAGCATTTTGTTGGTGTTTAGACTTGTTTGATTTAATTTAATATAGTAGGTTGTTTAGTCACTTAAGTTATTTTTCATGATCACTGTATCAAAATGTGTGCTCAAAACCAAAAGAGGAGTCTTGCCAATAAGAAATGATGGGAGGTACTCTTTATTTTGGAACTCAACCAATTAATAATAATAAGAAATGCAATTCAAGATCATGGAATCCATTGTTTGTTGTAATTGAACATATTCAACTTATACACAGTTCATGGGCATTGTTTCTATAATAAATATAGTTGTTAAGAAAGACACAAAAGATAATTTCATGGTTATTGCATGAACAATTGTCATTGTAACAATAAGCAGAGTCCAATTGGGATGAGATATTTAGAATGTCTCATGAAATAGAAATTAAATCACTTATCATTAGCATGAAATGCAAACCAAGATGATTGCCTTCTTTGGCTGACGGATGGAAACTCTTTTAGACTTTTAATGGAGTTTAGACTTATTTCATTTAATTAATAAACTAGGTTGTTTAGCCATATATGTTAATTTCATGATCACTATATCAAAAAGTGTGTCTGGAATCAAAAAAGGAGCCTTACTAAGCAGATATGATGGGAGGTACTTTTTGTTTTTGAATGCAACCAATTAAAATCTAGAACAAATGCAATTCAAGATCAAGGACTCCATTGTTTGTTGGAATTGAATGAATTCATGTTATAGGCGGCTCATCGGCATTGTATTGATAATGAATGCAGTCATTGAGAAAGACACAAAAGATGATGATTTCATGGTCATTGCATGAAAAATAGTCCCTGCAAAAACAAGAGGAGCCTAATTAGCATGAAGTGATTAGAATGTCTCATTTTTTACGAATTAAACCACTTAATATTAGTGGGAAATGCATACCAAGATGAATGACTCCTTTGGATAATGGAAGTAAATATATTTACCATTTTGATGGTGTTTAGACTTGTTTGATGTAATTTAATATACTAGGTTGTTTAGTGACATAAGTTATTTTCATGATCACTGTATCAAAATGCGTGCTCAAAACCAAAAGAGGAGTGTTGCCAGGAATAAATGATGGGAGGTACTCTTTATTTTGGAACTCAACCAATTAATAATAATAACAAATGCAATTGAAGATCAAGGACTCCATTGTTTGTTGTAATTGAATGTATTCATGTTATACACAATTCATGGGCATTGTTTTTATAATGAATCGAGTGGTTAAGAAAGACACAAAAGATAATTTCATGGTTATTGCAGGAAAAATTGTCCTTGTAATGATAAGAGGAGTCTAATTAGCATGAGGTGTTTAGAAAGTCTCATGAAATAGAAATTAAATCACTTATCATTAGCATGAAATGCAAACCAAGATGATTGGCTTCTTTGGCTGACGGATGGAAACAAATTTAGACTTTTAATGGTGTTTAGACTTATTTAATTTAATTAATAAACTAGGTTGTTTAGCCATATATGTTAATTTCATGATCACTATATCAAAAAGTGTGTCTGGAATCAAAAGAGGAGCCTTACTAAGCACATATGATGGGAGGTACTTTTTGTTTTGGAATGCAACCAATTAATATCAAGAAGAAATGCAATTCAAGATCAAGGACTCCATTGTTTGTTGGAATTGAATGAATTCAAGTTATAGGCGGTTCATTGGCATTGTATTGATAATGAATGTGGTCATTGAGAAAGACACAAAAGATGATGATTTCATGGTCATTGCATGAAAAATAGTCCCTGCAAAAACAAGAAGAGCATAATTAGCATGAAGTGATTACAAAGTCTCATTATTTAGGAATTAAACCACTTAATATTAGTGCGAGATGCAAACCAAGATGAATGACTCCTTTGGCTAATGGAAGTAAATAGATTTAGCATTTTGATAGTGTTTAGACTTGTTTGATTTAATTTAATATAGTAGGTTGTTTAGTCACAAAAATTAATTTCATGATCACTATATCAAAATGTGTGCTCAAAACTAAAAGAGGAGTGTTGCCAATAAGAAATGATGGGAGGTACTCTTTATTATGGAACTCAACCAATTAATAATAATAAGAAATGCAATTCAAGATCAAGGAATCCATTGTTTGTTGTAATTGAACGTATTCAACTTATACACTGTTCATGGGCATTCTTTCTATAATAAATATAGTTGTTAAGAAAGACACAAAAGATAATTTCATGGTTATTGCATGAACAATTGTCCTTGTAACAAGAAGTGGAGTCTAATTAGGATGAGGTATTGAGAAAGTCTCATGAAATAGAAATTAAATCACTTATCATTAGCATGAAAAGCAAACCAAGATGATTGCCTTCTTTGGCTGACGGATGGAAACAAATTTAGACTTTTAATTGTGTTTAGACTTATTTAATTTAATTAATAAACTTGGTTGTTTAGCCATATATGTTAATTCATGATCACTATATCAAAAAGTGTGTCTGGAATCAAAAGAGGTGCCTTACTAAGCAGATCTGATGGGAGGAACTCTTTGTTTTGGAATGCAACCAATTAATATCAAGAAGAAATGCAATTCAAGATCAAGGACTACATTGTTTGTTGGAATTGAATGAATTCATGTTATAGGCGGTTTATCGGCATTGTATTGATAATGAATGTAGTCGTTGAGAAAGACACAAAAGATGATGATTTCATCGTCATTGCATGAAAAATAGTCCCTCCAAAAACAAGAGGAGCCTAATTAGCATGAAGTGATTAGAAAGTCTCATTTTTTAGGAATTAAACCACTTAATATTAGTGGGAAATGCATACCAAGATGAATGACTCCTTTGGCTAATCGAAGTAAATAGATTTAGTATTTTGATGGTGTTTAGACTTGTTTGATTTAATTTAATATAGTAGGTTGTTTAGTCACTTAAGTTATTTTCATGATCACTGTATCAAAATGTGTGTTCAAAACCAAAAGAGGAGTGTTGCCAATAAGAAATGATGGGAGGTACTCTTTATTTTGGAACTCAACCAATTAATAATAATAAGAAATGCAATTCAACATCAAGGACTCCATTGTTTGTTGTAATTGAATGTATTCATGTTATACAGAATCCATGGGCATTGTTTTTATAATGAATAGAGTTGTTAAGAAAGACACAAAATATAATTTCATGGTTATTGCAGGAAAAATTGTCCTTGTAACAATAAAAGGAGTCTAATTAGCATGAGGTATTTAGAAAGTCTCATGAAATAGAAATTAAATCACTTATCATTAGCATGAAATGCAAACCAAGATGATTGCCTTCTTTGGCCGATGGATGGAAACAAATTAGACTTTTAATGGTGATTAGACTCATTTAATTTAATTAATAAACTAGGTTGTTTAGCCATATATGTTAATTTCATGATCACTATATCAAAAGGTGTGTCTGGAATGAAAAGAGGAGCCTTACTAAGAAGATATGATGGGAGGTACTCTTTATTTTGGAATTCAACCAATTAATATCAAGAAGAAATGCAATTCAAGATCAATGACTCCATTGTTTGTTGGAATTGAATGAATTCAAGTTATAGGTGGTTCATTGGCATTGTATTGATAATGAATGTGGTCGTTGAGAAAGACACAAAAGATGATGATTTCATGGTCATTGCATGAAAAATAGTCCCTGCAAAAACAAGAGGAGCAAAATTAGCATGAAGTGATTACAAAGTCTCATTATTTAGGAACTAAACTACTTAATATTAGTGCGAGATGCAAACCAAGATGAATGACTCCATTGGCTAATGGAAGTAAATAGATTTAGCGTTTTGATGGTGTTTAGACTTGTTTTATTTAATTTAATATAGTAGGTTGTTTAGTCACATAAGTTAATTTCATGATCACTGTATCAAAATGTGAGCTCAAAACCAAAAGAGGAGTGTTGCCAATAAGAAATGATGGGAGGTACTCTTTATTTTGGAACTCAACCAATTTATAATAATAAGAAATGCAATGCAAGATCAAGGACTCCATTGTTTGTTGGAATTGAATGAATTCATGTTATAGGCGGTTCGTCGGCATTGTATTGATAATGAATGTAGTCACTGAGAAAGACACAAAAGATGATGATTTCGTGGTCATTGCATGAAAAATAGTCCCTGCAAAAACAAGAGGAGTCTAATTAGCATGAGGTGATTAAAAATTCTCCTTATTTAGGAATTAAACCACTTAATATTAGTGGGAAATGCATACCAAGATGAATGACTCCTTTGGCTAGTGAAGGTAAATAGATTTAGCATTTTGTTGGTGTTTAGACTTGTTTGATTTAATTTAATATAGTAGGTTGTTTAGTCACTTAAGTTATTTTCATGATCACTGTATCAAAATGTGTGCTCAAAACCAAAAGAGGAGTGTTGCCAATAAGAAATGATGGGAGGTACTCTTTATTTTGGAACTCAACCAATTAATAATAATAAGAAATGCAATTCAAGATCAAGGACTCCATTGTTTGTTGTAATTGAATGTATTCATGTTTTACACAATCCATGGGCATTGTTTTTATAATGAATAGAGTTGTTAAGAAAGACACAAAAGATAATTTCATGGTTATTGTAGGAAAAATTGTCCTTGTAACAATAAAAGGAGTCTAACTAGCATGAGGTATTTGGAAAGTCTCATGAAATAGAAATTAAATCACTTATCATTAGCATGAAATGCAAACCAAGATGATTGCCTTCTTTGGCTGATGGATGGAAACAAATTTAGACTTTTAATGGTGATTAGACTCATTTAATTTAATTAATAAACAAGGTTGTTTAGCCATATATGTTAATTTCATGATCCCTATATCAAAAAGTGTGTCTTGAATCAAAAGAGGAGCCTTACTAAGGACATATGATGGGAGGTACTGTTTGTTTTGGAATTCAACCAATTAATATCAAGAGGAAATGCAATTCAAGATCAAGGGCTCCATTGTTTGTTGAAATTGAATGAATTCAAGTTATAGGAGGTTTATTGGCATTGTATTGATAATGAATGTGGTTTAGAAAGACACAAAAGAGGATGATTTCATGGTCATTGCATGAAAAATAGTCCCTGAAAATACGAGAGGAGCCTAATTAGCATGAAGTTATTAGAAAGTCACGTTTTGTAGGAATTAAACCACTTAATATTAGTGGGAAATGCATACCAAGATGAATGACTCCTTTGGCTAATGGAAGTAAATTAATTTAGCATTTTCATGGTGTTTAGACTTGTTTGATTTAATTTAATATAGTAGGTTGTGTAGTCACTTAAGTTATTTTCATGATCACTGTATCAAAATGTGTGCTCAAAACCAAAAGAGGAGTGTTGCCAATAAGAAATGATGGGAGGTACTCTTTATTTTGGATCTCAACCAATTAATAATAGTAAGAAATGCAATTCAAGATCAAGGACTCCATTATTTGTTGTAACTGAATGTATTCATGTTATACGCAATCCATAGGCATTGTTTTTATAATGAATAGAGTTGTTAAGAAAGACACAAAAGATAATTTCATGGTTATTGTAGGAAAAATTGTCCTTGTAACAATAAAAGGAGTCTAATTAGGATGAGGTATTTAGAAAGTCTCATAAAATAGAAATTAAATCACTTATCATTAGCATGAAATGCAAACCAAGATGATTGCCTTCTTTGGCTGATGGTTGGAAACAAATTTAGACTTTTAATGGTGATTAAACTCATTTAATTTAATTAATAAACTAGGTTGTTTAGCCATATATGTTAATTTCACGATCACTTTATCAAAAAGTGTGTCTGGAATCAAAAGAGGAGCTTTACTAAGCACATATGATGGGAGGTACTGTTTGTTTTGGAATTCAACCAATTAATATCAAGAAGAAATGCAATTCAAGATCAAGGACTCCATTGATTGTTGGAATTGAATGAATTCAAGTTATAGGCGGTTCCTTGGCATTGTATTGATAATGAATGTAGTCGTTGAGAAAGACACAAAAGATGATGATTTCATGGTCATTGCATGAAAAATAGTCCCTGCAAAAACAAGAGGAGTCTAATTAGCTTGAGGTGATTAAAAAGTCTCATTATTTAGGAATTAAACTGCTTAATATTAGTGCGAAATGCAAACTAAGATGAATGACTCCTTTGGATAATGGGAGTAAATAGATTTAGAGTTTTGATGGTGTTTAGACTTGTTTGATTTAATTAATATACTATGTTGTTTAGCCACATAAGTTAATTTCATGATCACTTTATCAAAATGTGTTCCCGGAACCAAAAGAGGAGTGTTGCCAACAGGAAATGATGGGAGGTACTCTTTATTTTGGAACTCAACCAATTAATAATAATAAGTATTGCAATTCAAGATCAAGGACTCCATTGTTTGTTGTAATTGAATGTATTCATGTTATACATGGTGCATGGGCATTGTTTGTATAAATAATATAGTTGTTAAGAAAGACACAAAAGATAATTTCATGGTTATTACATGAATAATTATCGTTGTAACAATAAGTGGAGTCCAATTAGGATGAGATATTTAGAAAGACTCATGAAATAGAAATTAAATCACTTATCATTAGCATGAAATGCAAACCAAGATAATTGCCTTCTTTGGCTGATGGATGGAAACAAATTTAGACTTTTAATGGTGATTAAACTCATTTAATTTAATTAATGAACTAGGTTGTTTAGCCATATATGTTAATTTCACGATCACTTTATCAAAAAGTGTGTTTGGAATCAAAAGAGTAGCCTTACTAAGCACATATGATGGGAGATACTGTTTGTTTTGGAATTCAACCAATTAATATCAAGAAGAAATGCAATTCAAGATCAAGGACTCCATTGATTGTTGGAATTGAATGAATTCAAGTTATAGGCGGTTCCTTGGCATTGTATTGATAATGAATGGAGTCGTTGAGAAAGACACAAAAGATGATGATTTCATGGTCATTGCATGAAAAATAGTCCCTGCAAAAACAAGAGGAGTCTAATTAGCTTCAGGTGATTAAAAAGTCTCATTATTTAGGAATTAAACTGCTTAATATTAGTGCGAAATGCAAACTAAGATGAATGACTCATTTGGCTAATAGAAGTAAATAGATTTAGCTTTTTGATGGTGTTTACACTTGTTTGATTTAATTTAATATAGTAGGTTGTTTAGTCACTTAAGTTATTTTCATGATCACTGTATCAAAATGTGTGCTCAAAACCAAAAGAGGAGTGTACTCTTTATTTTTGAACTCAACCAATTAATAATAATAAGAAATGCAATTCAAGATCAAGGACTCCATTGTTTGTTGTAATTGAATGTATTCATCTTATACACAATTCATGAGCATTGTTTTATAATGAATAGAGCTGCTAAGAAAGACACAAAAGATAATATCATGGTTATTGCATGAACTATTGTCCTTGTAACAATAAGCGGAATCCAATTAGGATGAGATGTTTAGAAAGTCTCATGAAATAGAAATTTTATCACTTATCATTAGCATGGAATGCAAACCAAGATGATTTCCTTCTTTGGCTGACGGATGGAAACAAATTTAGACTTTTAATGGTGTTTAGACTCATTTAATTTAATTAATAAACTAGGTTGTTTAGCCATAGATGTTAATTTCATGATCACTATATAAAAAAGTGTGTCGGGAATCAAAAGAGGAGCCTTACAAAGAAGATATCATGGGAGGTACTCTTTATTTTAGAACCAATTAATATCAAGAAGAAATGCAATTCAAGATCAAGGACTCCATTTTTTGATGGAATTGAATGAACTCATGTTATAGGCGGTTCATCGGCATTGTATTGATAATGAATGTAGTCATTGAGAAAGACACAAAAGATGACGATTTCATGGTCATTGCATGAAAAATAGTCCTTGCAAAAACAAGAAGAGAATAATTAGTATGAAGTGATTAGAAAGTCTCATTTTTTAGCAATTAAACCACTTAATATTAGTGCGAAATGCAAACCAAGATGAATGACTCCTTTGTTAAGAACGACACAAAAGATAATTTCATGGTTATTGCATGAACAATTGTCCTTGTAACAATAAGCGGAGTCCAATTAGGATGAGTTGTTTAGAAAGTCTCATGACATAGAAATTAAATCACTTATCATTAGCATGAAATGCAAACCAAGATGATTGCCTTCTTTGGCTGACGGATAGAAAAAAATTTAGACTTTTAATTGTGTTTAGACTTATTTAATTTTATTAATAAATTAGGTTGGTTCGCCATATATGTTAATTTCATGATCACTATATCAAAATGTTTATCTGGAATCAAAAGAGGTGCCTTGCTAACCATATATGATGGGAGGTACTCTTTATTTTGGAATTCAACCAATTAATATCAAGAAGAAATGCAATTCAAGATCAAGGACTCCTTTTTTGTTGGAATTGAATGAACTCATGTTATAGGTGATTCATTGGCATTGTTTTGATAATGAATGTAGTCCTTGAGAAAGGCACAAAAGCTGATGATTTCATGATCATTATATGAAAAATAGTCCTTGTAAAAACAAGAGGACCCTAATTAGCATGAGGTGATTAGAAAGTCTCATTATTTAGGAATTAAACCACTTCATATTAGTGCAAAATGCAAACTGAGATGAATGACTGTTTTGGTTAATGGAAGTAAATAGATTTAGCGTTTTGATGGTGTTTAGACTTGTTTGATTTAATTTAATATAGTAGGTTGTTTAGTTACGAAAATTAATTTCATGATCACTGTATCAAAATGTGTGCTCAAAACCAAAAGAGGAGTGTTGCCAATAAGAAATGATGGGAGGTACTCTTTATTTTGGAACTTAACCAATTAATAATAATACGAAATGCAATTCAAGAACAATGATGCCATTGTTTGTTGTAATTGAATGTATTCATCTTATACACAATTCATGGGCATTGTTTTTATAATGAGTAGAGTTGTTAGGAAAGACATAAAAGACAATATCATGGTTATTGCACGAACTATTGTCCTTGTAACAATAAGCGGAGTCCAATTAGGATGAGATGTTTAGAAAGTCTCATGAAATAAAAATTTTATCACTTATCATTAGCATGAAATGCAAACCAAAAGATTGCCTTCTTTGGCTGACGGATGGAAACAAATTTAGACTTTTAATGGTGTTTAGACTCATTTAATTTAATTAATAAACTAGGTTGTTTAGCCAAATATGTTAATTTCATGATCACTATATCAAAAAGTGTGTTTGGAATCAAAAGAGGAGCCTTACTAACCAGATATGATGGGAGGTACTCTTTATTTCGGAATTCAACCAATTAATATCAAGAAGAAATGCCATTCAAGATCAAGGACTCCATTGTTTGTTGGAATTGAATGAATTCATGTTATAGGTGATTCATTAGCATTGTTTTGACAATGAATGTAGTCATTGAGAAAGGCACAAAAGATGATGATTTCATGATCATTATATGAAAAATAGTCCTTGTAAAAACAAGAGGACCCTAATTAGCATGAGGTGATTCAAAAGTCTCATTATTTAGGAATTAAACTCCTTAATATTAGTGGGAAATGCAAATTGAGATGAATGACTATTTTGGTTAATGGAAGTAAATAGGTTTAGGGTTTTGATGTTGTTTAGACTTGTTTGATTTAATTTAATATTGTAGGTTGTTTAGTTACATAAGTTAATTTCATGATCACTGTATTAAAATGTGTGCTCAAAACTAAAAGAGGAGTGTTGCCAATAAGAAATGATGGGAGGTACTCTTTATTTTGGAACTTAACCAATTAATAATAATACAAAATGCAATTCAAGAACAAGGACTCCATTGTTTGTTGTAATTGAATGTATTCATCTTATACACAATTCATGGGCATTGTTTTTATAATGAATAGAGTTGTTAAGAACGACACAAAAGATAATTTCATGGTTATTGCATGAACAATTGTCCTTGTAACAATAAGCGGAGTCCAATTAGGATGAGATGTTTAGAAAGTCTCATGACATAGAAATTAAATCACTTATCATTAGCATGAAATGCAAACCAAGATGATTGCCTTCTTTGGCTGACGGATAGAAACAAATTTAGACTTTTAATTGTGTTTAGACTTATTTAATTTAATTAATAAACTAGGTTGCTTCGCCATATATGTTAATTTCATGATCACTATATCAAAATGTGTATCTGGAATCAAAAGAGGTGCCTTGCTAACCATATATGATGGGAGGTACTCTTTATTTTGGAATTCAACCAATTAATATCAAGAAGAAATGCAATTCAAGATCAAGGACTCCTTTTTTGTTGGAATTGAATGAACTCATGTTATAGGTGATTCATTGGCATTGTTTTGATAATGAATGTAGTCATTGAGAAAGGCACAAAAGATGATGATTTCATGATCATTATATGAAAAATAGTCCTTGTAAAAACAAGAGGACCCTAATTAGCATGAGGTGATTAGAAAGTCTCATTATTTAGGAATTAAACCACTTCATATTAGTGCAAAATGCAAACTGAGATGAATGACTGTTTTGGTTAATGGAAGTAAATAGATTTAGCGTTTTGATGGTGTTTAGACTTGTTTGATTTAATTTAATATAGTAGGTTGTTTAGTTACGAAAATTAATTTCATGATCACTGTATCAAAATGTGTGCTCAAAACCAAAAGAGGAGTGTTGCCAATAAGAAATGATGGGAGGTACTCTTTATTTTGGAACTTAACCAATTAATAATAATACGAAATGCAATTTAAGAACAACGACGCCATTGTTTGTTGTAATTGAATGTATTCATCTTATACACAATTCATGGGCATTGTTTTTATAATGAGTAGAGTTGTTAAGAAAGACATAAAAGACAATTTCATGGTTATTGCACGAACTATTGTCCTTGTAACAATAAGCGGAGTCCAATTAGGATGAGATGTTTAGAAAGTCTCATGAAATAAAAATTTTATCACTTATCATTAGCATGAAATGCAAACCAAAAGATTGCCTTCTTTGGCTGACGGATGGAAACAAATTTAGACTTTTAATGGTATTTAGACTCATTTAATTTAATTAATAAACTGGGTTGTTTAGCCAAATATGTTAATTTCATGATCACTATATCAAAAAGTGTGTTTGGAATCAAAAGAGGAGCCTTACTAACCAGATATGATGGGAGGTACTCTTTATTTCGGAATTCAACCAATTAATATCAAGAAGAAATGCCATTCAAGATCAAGGACTCCATTGTTTGTTGGAATTGAATGAATTCATGTTATAGGTGATTCATTAGCATTGTTTTGATAATGAATCTAGTCATTGAGAAAGGCACAAAAGATGATGATTTCATGATCATTATATGAAATATAGTCCTTGTAAAAACAAGAGGAGCATAATTAGCATGAAGTGATTTAAAAGTCTCATTTTTTAGGAATTAAACCACTTAATATTAGTGCGAAATGCAAACTGAGATGAATGACTGTTTTGGCTAATGGAAGTAAATAGATTTAGCGTTTTGATGGTGTTTAGACTTGTTTGATTTAATTTAATATAGTAGGTTGTTTAGTTACGTAAATTAATTTCATGATCACTGTATCAAAATGTGTGCTCAAAACCAAAAGAGGAGTGTTGCCAATAAGAAATGATGGGAGGTACTCTTTATTTTGGAGCTCAACCAATTAATAATAATAAGAAATGGAATACAACATCAAAGACTCCATTGTTTGTTGTAATTGAATGTATTCATGTTATACACAATCCATGGGCATTGTTTTTATAATAAATAGAGTTGTTAAGAAAGACACAAAAGATAATTTCATGGTTATTGCATGAACAATTGTCCTTGTAACAATAATAGGAGTCTAATTAGCATGAGGTATTTAGAAAGTCTCATGAAATAGAAATTAAATCACTTATTATTAGCATGAAATGCAAACCAAGATGATTGCCTTCTTTGGCTGATGGATGGAAACAAATTTAGACTTTTAATGGTGTTTAGACTTATTTAATTTAATTAATAAACTAGGTTGTTTAGCCAAATATGTTAATTTCATGATCACTATATCAAAAAGTGTGTCTGGAATCAAAAGAGGAGCCTTACTAACCAGATATGATGGGAGGTACTCTTTATTTCGGAATTCAACCAATTAATATCAAGAAGAAATGCAATTCAAGATCAAGGACTCCATTGTTTGTTGGAATTGAATGAACTCATGTTATAGGCAATTCATCGGCATTGTATTGATAATGAATGTAGTCATTGAGAAAGACACAAAAGATGACGATTTCATGGTCATTGCATGAAAAATAGTCCCTGCAAAAACAAGAAGAGAATAATTAGTATGAAGTGAATAGAAAATCTCATTTTTTAGGAATTAAACCACTTAATATTAGTGCGAAATGCAAACCAAGATGAATGACTCCTTTAGCCAATGGAATTAAATTGATTTATCGTTTGGATGGTG
Organism: Ceriops zippeliana; assembly: GCA_037897445.1. Classification (NCBI taxonomy): domain Eukaryota; kingdom Viridiplantae; phylum Streptophyta; class Magnoliopsida; order Malpighiales; family Rhizophoraceae; genus Ceriops; species Ceriops zippeliana. The sequence goes on along the minus strand of JBAPLH010000353.1, from coordinate 75,165 downwards.
TTTAGACTTGTTTGATTTAATTTAATATAGTAGGTTGTTTAGTCACATAGGTTAATTTCATGATCACTGTAACAAAATGTGTGCTCAAAACCAAAAGAGGAGTGTTGCCAATAAGAAATGATGGGAGGCACTCTTTATTTTGGAACTCAACCAATTAATAGTAATAAGAAATGCAATTCAACATCAAGGACTCCATTGTTTGTTGTAATTGAATGTATTCATGTTATACACAATCCATGGGCATTGTTTTTATAATGTATAGAGTTGTTAAGAAAGACACAAAAGATAATTTCATGGTTATTGCAGGAAAAATTGTTCTTGTAACAATAATAGGAGTCTAATTAGCATGAGGTATTTAGAAAGTCTCATGAAACAGAAATTAAATCACTTATCATTAGCATGAAATGCAAACCAAGATGATTGCCTTCTTTGCATGATGGATGGAAACAAATTTAGACTTTTAATGGTGTTTAGTCTTATTTAATTTAATTAATAAACTAGGTTGTTTAGCCATATATGTTAATTTCATGATCACTATATCAAAATGTGTGTCTGGAATCAAAAGAGGTGCCTTGCTAACCATATATGATGGGAGGTACTCTTTATTTTCGAATTCAAGGAATTAATATCAAGAAGAAATGCTATTCTTGATCAAGCACTCCATTTTTTGTTGGAATTGAATGAACTCATGTTACAGGTGATTCATTGGCATTGTTTTGATAATGAATGTAGTCATTGAGAAAGGCACAAAAGATGATGATTTCATGATCATTATATGAAAAATAGTCCTTGTAAAAACAAGAGAAGCCTAATTAGCATGAGGTGATTAGAAAGTCTCATTATTTAGGAATTAAACTACTTAACATTGGTGCGAAATGCAAACTGAGATGAATGACTATTTTGGTTAATGGAAGTAAATAGATTTAGCGATTTGATGGTGTTTAGAGTTGTTTGATTTAATTTAATATAGTAGGTTGTTTAGTTGCATATGTTAATTTCATGATCACTATATCAAAATGAGTCCTCAAAACCAAAAGAGGAGTGTTGCCAATAAGAAATGATGGGAGGTACTCTTTATTTTGGAACTCAACTAATTAATAATAATACGAAATGCAATTCAAGAACAAGGACTCTATTGTTTGTTGTAATTGAATGTATTCATCTTATCCACAATGCATGGGCATTGTTTTTATAATGAATAGAGTTGTTAAGAAAGACACAAAAGATAATTTCATGGTTATTGCATGAACAATTGTCCTTTTAACAATAATAGGAGTCTAATTAGCATGAGGTATTTAGAAAGTCTCATGAAATAGAAACTAAATCACTTATCATTAGCATGAAATGTATAACCAAGATGATTGCCTTCTTTGGCTGATAGATGGAAACAAATTTAGACTTTTAATGGTGTTTACACATATTTAATTTAATTAATAAACTAGGTTGTTTAGCCATATATGTTAATTTCATGATCACTATATCAAAAAGTGTGTCTGGAATCAAAAGAGGAGCCTTACTTTCCAGATATGATGGGAGGTACTCTTTATTTCGGAATTCTACCAATTAATATCAAGAAGAAATGCCATTCAAGATCAAGGACTCCATTGTTTGTTAGAATTGAATGAATTCATGTTATGGGCAATTCATTAGCATTGTTTTGATAATGAATGTAGTCATTGAGAAAGGCACAAAAGATGATGATTTCATGATCATTATATGAAATATAGTCCTTGTAAAAACAAGAGGAGCATAATTAGCATGATGTGATTAGAAAGTCTCATTTTTTAGGAATTAAACCACTTAATATTAGTGCGAAATACAAACCAAGATGAATGACACCTTTGGCTAATGGAAGTAAATAGATTTAGCGTTTTGATGGTGTTTAAACTTTTTGATTTAATTTAATATAGTTGGTTGTTTAGTCACATAAGTTAATTTCATGATCACTGTATCAAAATGTGTGCTCAAAACCAAAAGAGGAGTGTTGCCAATAAGAAATGATGGGAGGTACTCTTTATTTTGGAACTCAACCAATTAATAATAATAAGAAATGGAATTCAAGAACAAGGACTCCATTGTTTGTTGTAATTGAATGTATTCATCTAATACACAATTCATGGGCATTGTTTTTATAATGAATAGAGTTGTTAAGAAAGACACAAAAGATAATTTCATGGTTATTGCATGAACAATTGTCCTTGTAACAATAATAGGAGTCTAATTAGCATGAGGTATTTAGAAAGACTCATGAAATAGAAATTAAATCACTTATCATTGGCATGAAATGTAAAACCAAGATGATTGCCTAATTTGACTGATGGATACAGACAAATTTAGACTTTTAATGGTGTTTACACATATTTTATTTAATTAATAAACTAGGTTGTTTAGCCAAATATATTAATTTCATAATCACTATATCAAAAAGTGTGTCTGGAATCAAAAGAGGAGCCTTACTAACCAGATATGATGGGAGGTACTCTTTATTTCGGAATTCAACCAATTAATATCAAGAAGAAATGCAATTCGAGATCAAGGACTCCATTGTTTGTTGGAATTGAATGAATTCATGTTATAGGCGATTCATTAGCATTGTTTTGATAATGAATGTAGTCATTGAGAATGGCACAAAAGATGATGATTTCATGATCATTATATGAAATATAGTCCTTGTAAAAACAAGAGGAGCATAATTAGCATGAAGTGATTAGAAAGTCTCATTTTTTAGGAATTAAACCACTTAATATTAGTGCGAAATACAAACCAAGATGAATGACACCTTTGGCTAATGGAAGTAAATAGATTTAGCGTTTTGATGGTGTTTAGACTTGTTTGATTTAATTTAATATAATAGGTTGTTTAGTCATATAAGTTAATTTCATGATCACTGTATCAAAATGTGTGCTCAAAACCAAAAGAGGAGTGTTGCCAATAAGAAAAGATGGGTGGTACTCTTTATTTTGGAATTCAACCAATTAATAATAATAAGAAATGCAATTCAAGATCAAGGACTCCATTGTTTGTTGTAATTGAATGTATTCATGTTATACACAATCCATGGGCATTATTTTTATAATGAATAGAGTTGTTAAGAAAGACACAAAAGATAATTTCATGGTTATTGTAGGAAAAATTGTTCTTGTAACAATAAGAGGAGTCTAATTAGCATGAGGTATTTAGAAAGTCTCATGAAATAGAAATTAAATCACTTATCATTAGCATGAAATGCAAACCAAGATGATTGCCTTCTTTGACTGATGGATGGAAACAAATTTAGACTTTTAATCGTGTTTAGACTTATTTAATTTAATTAATAAACTAGGTTGTTTAGCCATATATGTTAATTTCATGATCACTATATCAAAATGTGTGTCTGGAATTAAAAGAGGTGCCTTGCTAACCATATATGATGGGAGGTACTCTTTATTTTGGAATTCAACCAATTAATATCAAGAAGAAATGCAATTCAAGATCAAGGACTCCATTTTTTGTTGGAATTGAATGAACTCATGTTACAGGTGATTCATATGCATTGTTTCGATAATGAAAGAAGTCATTGAGAAAGAAAGGCACAAAAGATGATGATTTCATGATCATTATATGAAAAATAGTGCTTGTAAAAACAAAAGGAGCCTAATTAGCATGAGGTGATTAGAAAGTCTCATTATTTAGGAATTAAACTACCTAATATTGGTGCGAAATGCAAACTGAGATGAATGACTGTATTGGTTAATGGAAGTGAATAGATTTAGCGTTTTGATAGTATTTAGACTTGTTTGATTTAATTTAATATAGTAGGTTGTTTAGTTGCATATGTTAATTTCATGATCACTGTATCAAAATGTGTGCTCAAAACCAAAAGAGGAGTGTTGCCAATAAGAAATGATGGGAGGTACTCTTAATTTTGGAACTCAACCAATTAATAATAATACGAAATGTAATTCAAGAACAAGGACTCTATTGTTTGTTGTAATTGAATGTATTCATCTTATCCACAATTCATGGGCATTGTTTTTATAATGAATAGAGTTGTTAAGAAAGACACAAAAGATAATTTCATGGTTATTGCATGAACAATTGTCCTTGTAACGATAATAGGAGTCTAATTAGCATGAGGTATTTAGAAAGTCTCATGAAATAGAAATTAAATCACTTATCATTAGCATGAAATGCAAACCAAGATGATTGCCTTCCTTGGCTTACGGATGGAAACAAATTTGGACTTTTAATGGTTTTTAGACTTATTTAATTTAATTAATAAATTAGATTGTTTAGCCATATATTTTAATTTCATGATCACTATATCAAAAAGTGTGTCTGGAATTAAAAGAGGTGCCTTGCTAACCATATATGATGGGAGGTACTCTTTATTTTGGAATTCAACCAATTAATATCAAGAAGAAATGCAATTCGAGATCAAGGACTCCATTGTTTGTTGGAATTGAATGAATTCATGTTATAGGCGATTCATTGGCATTGTTTTCATAATGAATGTAGTCATTGAGAAAGGCACAAAAGATGATGATTTCATGATCATTATATGAAATATAGTCCTTGTAAAAACAATAGGACCCTAATTAGCATGAAGTGATTAGAAAGTCTCATTTTTTAGGAATTAAACCACTTAATATTAGTGCGAAATACAAACCAAGAAGAATGACACCTTTGGCTAATGGAAGTAAATAGATTTAGCGTTTTGATGGTGTTTAGACTTGTTTGATTTAATTTAATATAGTAGGTTGTTTAGTCATATAAGTTAATTTCATGATCACTGTATCAAAATGTGTGCTCAAAACCAAAAAGGAGTGTTGCCAATAGGAAATGATGGGAGGTACTCTTTATTTTGGAACTCAACCTATTAATAATAATAAGAAATGCAATTCAAGATCAAGAACTCCATTGTTTGTTGTAATTGAATGTATTCATGTTATACACTATTCATGGGCATTGTTTTTATAATGAATAGAGTTGTTAAGAAAGACACAAAAGATAATTTCATGGTTATTGCATGAACAATTTTCCTTGTAACAATAAGAGTCCAATTAGCATGAGGTGTTTAGAAAGTCTCATGAAATAGATACTAAATCCCTTATCATTAGCATGAAATGCAAACCAAGATGATTGCCTTCTTTGGCTGACGGATGGAAGCAAATTTAGACTTTTAATGGTGTTTAGACTTATTTAATTTAATTAATAAACTAGGTTGTTTAGCCATATATGTTAATTTCATGATCACTATATCAAAATGTGTGTCTGGAATTAAAAGAGGTGCCTTGCTAACCATATATGATGGGAGGTACTCTTTATTTTGGAATTCAACCAATTAATATCAAGAAGAAATGCAATTCAAGATCAAGGACTCCATTGTTTGTTGGAATTGAATGAATTCATGTTATAGGCGATTCATTAGCATTGTTTTGATAATGAATGTAGTCATTGAGAAAGGCACAAAAGATGATGATTTCATGATCATTATATGAAATATAGTCCTTGTAAAAACAAGAGGAGCATAATTAGCATGAAGTGATTAGAAAATCTCATTTTTTAGGAATTAAACTACTTAATATTGGTGCGAAATGCAAACTGAGATGAATGACTGTTTTGGTAAATGGAAGTAAATAGATTTAGAGTTTTGATGGTGTTTAGACTTGTTTGATTTAATTTAATATTGTAGGTTGTTTAGTTGCATATGTTAATTTCATGATCACTGTATCAAAATGTGTGCTCAAAACCGAAAGAAGAGTGTTGCCAATAAGAAATGAGGGGAGGTACTCTTTATTTTGGAACTCAACGAATTAATAATAATACGAAATGCAATTCAACATCAAGGACTCTATTGTTTGTTGTAATTGAATGTATTCATCTTATCCACAATTCATGGGCATTGTTTTTATAATGAATAGAGTTGTTAAGAAAGACACAAAAGATAATTTCATGGTTATTGCATGAACAATTGTCCTTGTAACAATAATAGGAGTCTAATTGGCATGAGGTATTTAGAAAGTCTCATGAAATAGATATTAAATCACTTATCATTAGCATGAAATGCAAACCAAGATGATTGCCTTCTTTGGCTGATGGATGGAAACAAATTTAGACTTTTAATGGTGTTTACACTTATTTAATTTAATTAATAAACTAGGTTGTTTAGCCATATATGTTAATTTCATGATCACTATATCAAAAAGTGTGTCTGGAATCAAAAGAGGAGCCTTACTAACCAGATATGATGGGAGGTGCTCTTGATTTCGGAATTCAACCAATTAATATCAAGAAGAAATGCAATTCAAGATCAAGGACTCCATTGTTTGTTGGAATTGAATGAATTCATGTTATAGACGATTCATTAGCATTGTTTTGATAATGAATGTAGTCATTGAGAATGGCACAAAAGATGATGATTTCATGATCATTATATGAAAAATAGTCCTTGTAACAACAAGAGGAGCCTAATTAGCATGAGGTGATTAGAAAGTCTCATTATTTAGGAATTAAACCACCTAATATTAGTGCGAAATACAAACCAAGATGAATGAAACCTTTGGCTAATGGAAGTAAATAGATTTAGCATTTTGATGGTGTTTAGACTTCTTTGATTTAATTTAATATAGTAGGTTGTTTAGTCACATAAGTTAATTTCATGATCACTGTATCAAAATGTGTGCCCAAAACCAAAAGATGAGTGTTGCCAATAAGAAATGATGGGAGGTACTCTTTATTTTGGAACTCAACCAATTAATAATAATAAGAAATGCAATTCAAGATCAAGGACTCCATTGTTTGTTGTAATTGAATGTATTCATGTTATACACAATCCATGGGCATTGTTTTTATAATGAATAAAGTTGTTAAGAAAGACACAAAAAATAATTTCATGGTTATTGCAGGAAAAATTGTTCTTGTAACAATAAGAGGAGTCTACTTAACATGAGGTATTTAGAAAGTCTCATGAAATAGAACTTAAATCACTTATCATTGGCATGAAATGCAAACCAAGATGATTGCCTTCTTTGCGTGATGGATGGAAACAAATTTAGACTTTTAATGGTGTTTAGACTTATTTAATTTAATTAATAAACTAGGTTGTTTGGCCAAATATGTTAATTTCATGATCATTATATCAAAAAGTGTGTCTGGAATCAAAAGATGAGCCTTACTAAGCAGATATGATGGGAGGTACTCTTTGTTTTGGAATTCAACGAATTAATATCAAGAAGAAATGCAATTCAAGATCAAGGACTCCATTGTTTGTTGGAATTGAATGAATTCATGTTATAGGCGATTCATTAGCATTGTTTTGATAATGAATGTAATCATTGAGAAAGACACAAAAGAAGATGATTTCATGATCATTATATGAAATATAGTCCTTGTAAGAACAAGAGGAGCATAATTAGCATGACGTGATTAGAAAGTCTCATTTTTTAGGAATTAAACCACTTAATATTAGTGTGAAATACAAACCAAGATGAATGACACCTTTGGCTAATGGAAGTAAATAGATTTAGCGTTTTGATGGTGTTTAGACTTGTTTGATTTAATTTAATATAGTAGGTTGTTTAGTCACATAAGTCAATTTCATGATCACTGTATCAAAATGTGTGCTCAAAACCAAAAGAGGAGTGTTGCCAATAGGAAATGATGGGAGGTACTCTTTATTTTGGAACTCAACCTATTAATAATCATAAGAAATGCAATTCAAGATCAAGGACTCCATTGTTTGTTGTAATTGAATGTATTCATGTTATACACTATTCATGGGCATTGTTTTTATAATGAATATGGTTGTTAAGAAAGACACAAAAGATAATTTCATGGTTATTGCATGAACAATTTTCCTTGTAACAATAAGAGGAGTCCAATTAGCATGAGGTGTTTAGAAAGTCTCATGAAATAGAAATTAAATCCCTTATCATTAGCATGAAATGCAAACCAAGATGATTGCCTTCTTTGGAGGACGGAAGGAAACAAATTTAGACTTTTAATGGTGTTTAGACATATTTAATTTAATTAATAAACTAGGTTGTTTAGCCATATATGTTAATTTCATGATCACTATATCAAAATGTGTGTCTGGAATTAAAAGAGGTGCCTTGCTAACCATATATGATGGGAGGTACTCTTTATTTTGGAATTCAACGAATTAATATCAAGAAGAAATGCAATTCAAGATCAAGGACTCCATTTTTTGTTGGAATTGAATGAACTCATGTTACAGGTGATTCATTTGCATTGTTTCGATAATGAAAGAAGTCATTGAGAAAGAAAGGCACAAAAGATGATGATTTCATGATCATTATATGAAAAATAGTCCTTGTAAAAACAAGAGGAGCCTAATTAGCATGAGGTGATTAGAAAGTCTCATTATTTAGGAATTAAACTACTTAATATTGGTGCGAAATGCAAACTGAGATGAATGACTGTTTTGGTTAATGGAAGTAAATAGATTTAGCGTTTTGATGGTGTTTACACTTGTTTGTTTTAATTTAATATAGTAGGTTGTTTAGTTGCATATGTTAATTTCATGATCACTGTATCAAAATGTGTGCTCCAAACCAAAAGAGGAGTGTTGCCAATATGAAATGATGGGAGGCACTCTTTATTTTGGAACTCAACCAATTAATAATAATACGAAATCCAATTCAAGAACAAGGACTCTATTGTTTGTTGTAATTGAATGTATTCATCTTATCCACAATTCATGGGCATTGTTTTTATAATGAATAGAGTTGTTAAGAAAGACACAAAAGATAATTTCATGGTTATTGCATGAACAATTGTCCTTGTAACAATAATAGCAGTCTAATTAGCATGAGGTATTTAGAAAGTCTCATGAAATGGAAATTAAATCACTTATCATTAGCATGAAATGCAAACCAAGATGATTGCCTTCTTTGGCTGATGGACGGAAACAAATTTAGACTTTTAATGGTGTTTACACTTATTTAATTTAATTAATAAACTAGGTTGTTTAGCCATATATGTTAATTTCATGATCACTATATCAAAAAGTGTGTCGGGAATCAAAAGAGGAGCCTTACTAACCAGATATGATGGGAGGTACTCTTTATTTCGGAATTCAACCAATTAATATCAAGAAGAAATGCAATTCAAGATCAAGGACTCCATTGTTTGTTGTAATTGAATGTATTCATGTTATACACTATTCATGGGCATTGTTTTTATAATGAATAGAGTTGTTAAGAAAGACACAAAAGATAATTTCATGGTTATTGCATGAACAATTTTCCTTGTAACAATAAGAGGAGTCCAATTAGCATGAGGTGTTTAGAAAGTCTCATGAAATAGAAATTAAATCCCTTATCATTAGCATGAAATGCAAACCAAGATGATTGCCTCCTTTGGCTGACGGATGGAAACAAATTTAGACTTTTAATGGTGTTTAGACTTATTTAATTTAATTAATAAACTAGGTTGTTTAGCCATATATGTTAATTTCATGATCACTATATCAAAATGTGTGTCTGGAATTAATAGAGGTGCCTTGCTAACCATATATGATGGGAGGTACTCTTTCTTTTGGAATTCAACGAATTAATATCAAGAAGAAATGCAATTCAAGATCAAGGACTCCATTTTTTGTTGGAATTGAATGAACTCATGTTATAGGTGATTCATTGGCATTGTTTTGATAATGAAAGAAGTCATTGAGAAAGGCACAAAAGATGATGATTTCATGATCATTATATGAAAAATAGTCCTTGTAAAAAGAAGAGGAGCCTAATTAGCATGAGGTGATTAGAAAGTCTCATTATTTAGGAATTAAACTACTTAATATTGGTGCGAAATGCAAACTGAGATGATTGACGGTTTTGGTTAATGGAGGTAAATAGATTTAGCATTTTGATGGTGTTTAGACATGTTTGATTTAATTTAATATAATAGGTTGTTTAGTTGCATGTGTTAATTTCATGATCACTGTATCAAAATGTGTGCTCAAAACCAAAAGAGGAGTGTTGCCAATATGAAATGATGGGAGGCACTCTTTATTTTGGAACTCAACCAATTAATAATAATACGAAATCCAATTCAAGAACAAGGACTCTATTGTTTGTTGTAATTGAATGTATTCATCTTATCCACAATTCATGGGCATTGTTTTTATAATGAATAGAGTTGTTAAGAAAGACACAAAAGATAATTTCATGGTTATTGCATGAACAATTGTCCTTGTAACAATAATAGCAGTCTAATTAGCATGAGGTATTTAGAAAGTCTCATGAAATGGAAATTAAATCACTTATCATTAGCATGAAATGCAAACCAAGATGATTGCCTTCTTTGGCTGATGGACGGAAACAAATTTAGACTTTTAATGGTGTTTACACTTATTTAATTTAATTAATAAACTAGGTTGTTTAGCCATATATGTTAATTTCATGATCACTATATCAAAAAGTGTGTCGGGAATCAAAAGAGGAGCCTTACTAACCAGATATGATGGGAGGTACTCTTTATTTCGGAATTCAACCAATTAATATCAAGAAGAAATGCAATTCAAGATCAAGGACTCCATTGTTTGTTGGAATTGAATGAATTCATGTTATAGGCGATTCATTAGCATTGTTTTGATAATGAATGTAGACATTGAGAAAGGCACAAAAGATGATGATTTCATGATCATTATATGAAATATAGTCCTTGTAAAAACAAGAGGAGCATAATTAGCATGAAGTGATTAGAAAGTCTCATTATTTAGGAATTAAACCACCTAATATTAGTGCGAAATACAAACCAAGATGAATGACACCTTTGGCTAATGGAAGTAAATAGATTTAGCATTTTGATTGTGTTTAGACTTGTTTGATTTAATTTAATATAGTAGGTTGTTTAGTCACATAAGTTAATTTCATGATCACTGTATCAAAATGTGTGCCCAAAACCAAATGATGAGTGTTGCCAATAAGAAATGATGGGAGGTACTCTTTATTTTGGAACTCAACCAATTAATAAATAATAAGAAATGCAATTCATGATCAAGGACTCCATTGTTTTTGTTGTAATTGAATGTATTCATGTTATACACAATCCACGGGCATTGTTTTTATAATGAATAGAGTTGTTAAGAAAGACACAAAAGTTAATTTCATGGTTATTGCAGGAAAAATTGTTCTTGTAACAATAAGAGGAGTCTACTTAGCCTGAGGTATTTAGAAAGTCTCATGAAATAGAAATTAAATCACTTATCATTAGCATGAAATGCAAACCAAGATGATTGCCTTCTTTGGCTGATGGATGGAAACAAATTTAGACTTTTAATGGTGTTTAGACTTATTTAATTTAATTAATAAACTAGGTTGTTTGGCCAAATATGTTAATTTCATGATCATTATATCAAAAAGTGTGTCTAGAATCAAAAGAGGAGCCTTACTAAGCAGATATGATGGGAGGTACTCTTTGTTTTGGAATTCAACCAATTAATATCAAGAAGAAATGCAATTCAAGATCAAGGACTCCATTGTTTGTTGGAATTGAATGAATTCATGTTATAGGCGATTCATTAGCATTGTTTTGATAATGAATGTAGTCATTGAGAAAGGCACAAAAGAAGATGATTTCATGATCATTATATGAAATATAGTCCTTGTAAAAACAAGAGGAGCATAATTAGCATGAAGTGATTAGAAAGTCTCATTTTTTAGGAATTAAACCACTTAATATTAGTGCGAAACACAAACCAAGATGAATGACACCTTTGGCTAATGGAAGTAAATAGATTTAGCATTTTGATGGTGTTTAGACTTGTTTGATTTAATTTAATATAGTAGGTTGTTTAGTCACATAAGTTAATTTCATGATCACCGTATCAAAATGTGTGCTCAAAACCAAAAGAGGAGTGTTGCCAATAGGAAATGATGGGAGGTACTCTTTATTTTGGAACTCAACCTATTAATAATAATAAGAAATGCAATTCAAGATCAAGGACTCCATTGTTTGTTGTAATTGAATGTATTCATGTTATACACTATTCATGGGCATTGTTTTTATAATGAATAGAGTTGTTAAGAAAGACACAAAAGATAATTTCATGGTTATTGCATGAACAATTTTCCTTGTAACAATAAGAGGAGTCCAATTAGCATGAGGTGTTTAGAAAGTCTCATGAAATAGAAATTAAATCCCTTATCATTAGCATGAAATGCAAACCAAGATGATTGCCTCCTTTGGCTGACGGATGGAAACAAATTTAGACTTTTAATGGTGTTTAGACTTATTTAATTTAATTAATAAACTAGGTTGTTTGGCCAAATATGTTAATTTCATGATCATTATATCAAAAAGTGTGTCTAGAATCAAAAGAGGAGCCTTACTAAGCAGATATGATGGGAGGTACTCTTTGTTTTGGAATTCAACCAATTAATATCAAGAAGAAATGCAATTCAAGATCAAGGACTCCATTGTTTGTTGGAATTGAATGAATTCATGTTATAGGCGATTCATTAGCATTGTTTTGATAATGAATGTAGTCATTGAGAAAGGCACAAAAGAAGATGATTTCATGATCATTATATGAAATATAGTCCTTGTAAAAACAAGAGGAGCATAATTAGCATGAAGTGATTAGAAAGTCTCATTATTTAGGAATTAAACCACCTAATATTAGTGCGAAATACAAACCAAGATGAATGACACCTTTGGCTAATGGAAGTAAATAGATTTAGCATTTTGATTGTGTTTAGACTTGTTTGATTTAATTTAATATAGTAGGTTGTTTAGTCACATAAGTTAATTTCATGATCACTGTATCAAAATGTGTGCCCAAAACCAAATGATGAGTGTTGCCAATAAGAAATGATGGGAGGTACTCTTTATTTTGGAACTCAACCAATTAATAATAATAAGAAATGCAATTCATGATCAAGGACTCCATTGTTTGTTGTAATTGAATGTATTCATGTTATACACTATTCATGGGCATTGTTTTTATAATGAATAGAGTTGTTAAGAAAGACACAAAAGTTAATTTCATGGTTATTGCAGGAAAAATTGTTCTTGTAACAATAAGAGGAGTCTACTTAGCCTGAGGTATTTAGAAAGTCTCATGAAATAGAAATTAAATCACTTATCATTAGCATGAAATGCAAACCAAGATGATTGCCTTCTTTGGCTGATGGATGGAAACAAATTTAGACTTTTAATGGTGTTTAGACTTATTTAATTTAATTAATAAACTAGGTTGTTTAGCCATATATGTTAATTTCATGATCACTATATCAAAAAGTGTGTCGGGAATCAAAAGAGGAGCCTTACTAACCAGATATGATGGGAGGTACTCTTTATTTCGGAATTCAACCAATTAATATCAAGAAGAAATGCAATTCAAGATCAAGGACTCCATTGTTTGTTGGAATTGAATGAATTCATGTTATAGGCGATTCATTAGCATTGTTTTGATAATGAATGTAGACATTGAGAAAGGCACAAAAGATGATGATTTCATGATCATTATATGAAATATAGTCCTTGTAAAAACAAGAGGAGCATAATTAGCATGAAGTGATTAGAAAGTCTCATTATTTAGGAATTAAACCACCTAATATTAGTGCGAAATACAAACCAAGATGAATGACACCTTTGGCTAATGGAAGTAAATAGATTTAGCATTTTGATTGTGTTTAGACTTGTTTGATTTAATTTAATATAGTAGGTTGTTTAGTCACATAAGTTAATTTCATGATCACTGTATCAAAATGTGTGCCCAAAACCAAATGATGAGTGTTGCCAATAAGAAATGATGGGAGGTACTCTTTATTTTGGAACTCAACCAATTAATAATAATAAGAAATGCAATTCATGATCAAGGACTCCATTGTTTGTTGTAATTGAATGTATTCATGTTATACACAATCCACGGGCATTGTTTTTATAATGAATAGAGTTGTTAAGAAAGACACAAAAGTTAATTTCATGGTTATTGCAGGAAAAATTGTTCTTGTAACAATAAGAGGAGTCTACTTAGCCTGAGGTATTTAGAAAGTCTCATGAAATAGAAATTAAATCACTTATCATTAGCATGAAATGCAAACCAAGATGATTGCCTTCTTTGGCTGATGGATGGAAACAAATTTAGACTTTTAATGGTGTTTAGACTTATTTAATTTAATTAATAAACTAGGTTGTTTGGCCAAATATGTTAATTTCATGATCATTATATCAAAAAGTGTGTCTAGAATCAAAAGAGGAGCCTTACTAAGCAGATATGATGGGAGGTACTCTTTGTTTTGGAATTCAACCAATTAATATCAAGAAGAAATGCAATTCAAGATCAAGGACTCCATTGTTTGTTGGAATTGAATGAATTCATGTTATAGGCGATTCATTAGCATTGTTTTGATAATGAATGTAGTCATTGAGAAAGGCACAAAAGAAGATGATTTCATGATCATTATATGAAATATAGTCCTTGTAAAAACAAGAGGAGCATAATTAGCATGAAGTGATTAGAAAGTCTCATTTTTTAGGAATTAAACCACTTAATATTAGTGCGAAACACAAACCAAGATGAATGACACCTTTGGCTAATGGAAGTAAATAGATTTAGCGTTTTGATGGTGTTTAGACTTGTTTGATTTAATTTAATATAGTAGGTTGTTTAGTCACATAAGTTAATTTCATGATCACCGTATCAAAATGTGTGCTCAAAACCAAAAGAGGAGTGTTGCCAATAGGAAATGATGGGAGGTACTCTTTATTTTGGAACTCAACCTATTAATAATAATAAGAAATGCAATTCAAGATCAAGGACTCCATTGTTTGTTGTAATTGAATGTACTCATCTTATACTCTATTCATGGGCATTCTTTTTATAATGAATAGAGTTGTTAAGAAAGACACAAAAGATAATTTCATGGTTATTGCACGAACAATTTTCCTTGTAACAATAAGAGGAGTCCAATTAGCATGAGGTGTTTAGAAAGTCTCATGAAATAGAAATTAAATCCCTTATCATTAGCATGAAATGCAAACCAAGATGATTGCCTTCTTTGGATGACGGATGGAAACAAATTTAGACTTTTAATGGTGTTTAGACTTATTTAATTTAATTAATGAACTAGGTTGTTTGGCCAAATATGTTAATTTCATGATCACTGTATCAAAAAGTGTGTCTGGAATCAAAAGAGGAGCCTTACTAAGCAGATATGATGGGAGGTACTCTTTGTTTTGGAATTCAACCAATTAATATCAAGAAGAAATGCAATTCAAGATCAAGGACTCCATTGTTTGTTGGAATTGAATGAACTCATGTTATAGGCGGTTCATCGGCATTGTATTGATAATGAATGTAGTCATTGAGAAAGCCACAAAAGATGATGATTTCATGCTCATTGCATGAAAAATAGTCCCTACAAAAACAAGAAGAGAATAATTAGTATGAAGTGATTAGAAAGTCTCATTTTTTAGGAATTAAACCACTTAATATTAGTGCGAAATGCAAACGAAGATGAATGACTCCATTGGCTAATGGAAGTAAATAGATTTAGCGTTTTAATGGTGTTTAGACTTGTTTGATTTAATTTAATATAGTAGGTTGTTTAGTCACATAAGTTAATTTCATGATCACTGTATCAAAATGTGTGCTCAAAACCAAAAGAGGAGTGTTGCCAATGAGAAATGATGGGAGGTACTCTTTATTTTGGAACTCAACCAATTAGTAATAATAAGAAATGCAATTTAAGATCAAGGACTCCATTGTTTGTTGTAATTTAATGTATTCATGTTATACACGGTTCATGGGCATTATTTTTGTAATTAATATAGTTGTGAAGAAAGACACAAAAGATAATTTCATGGTTATTGCATGAACAATTGCCCTCATAACAATTAGCGGAGTCTAATTAGGATGAGGTATTTAGAAAGTCTCATGAAATACAAATTAAATCACTTATCATTAGCATGAAATGCAAACCAAGATGATTGCCTTCTTTGGCTGATGGATGGAAACAAATTTAGACTTTTAATGGTGTTTAGACTTATTTAATTTAATTAATAAACTAGGTTGTTTAGCCATATATGTTAATTTCATGATCACTATATCAAAAAGTGTGTCGGCAATCAAAAGAGGAGCCTTACTAAGCACATATGATGGGAGGTACTCTTTATTTTGGAATTCAACCAATTAATATCAAGAAGAAATACAATTCAAGATCAAGGACTCCGTTGTTTGTTGGAATTGAAAGAGTTCATGTTATAGGCGGTTCATTAGCATTGTTTTGATAATGAATGTAGTGGTTGAGAAAGACACAAAAGATGATGATTTCATGGTCATTGCATGAAAAATAGTCCCTGCAAAAACAAGAGGAGCCTAATTAGTAGGAGGTGATTAGAAAGTCTCATTATTTAGGATTTAAACTACTTAATATTACTGCGAAATGCAAACTAAGATGAATGACTCCTTTGGCTAATAGAAGTAAATAGATTTAGTGTTTTGATAGTGTTTAGACTTGTTTGATTTAATTAATATACTAGGTTGTTTAGCCACATATGTTAATTTCATGATCACTTAATCAAAATGTGTTCTCGGAACCAAAAGGGGAGTGTTGCCAACAAGAAATGATGGGAGGTACTTTTTATTTTGGAACTCAACCAATTAATAATAATAATAAATGCAATTCAAGATCAAGGACTCCATTGTTTGTTGTGATTGAATGTATTCATGTTATACATGGTTCATGAGCATTGTTTTTATAATGAATATGGTCGTGAAGAAAGATACAAAAGATAATTTCATGGTTATTGCATGAACAATTGTCCTCGTAACAATAAGCGGAGTGTAATTAGTATGTGGTGTTTAGAAAATCTCATGAAATAGAAATTAAATCACTTATCATTAGCATGAAATACAAACCAAGATGATTGCCTTCTTTGGCTGACGGATGGAAACAAATTTAGACTTTTAATGGTTTTTAGACTTATTTAATTTAATTAATAAATTAGATTGTTTAGCCATATATTTTAATTTCATGATCACTATATCAAAAAGTATGTCTAGAAGCAAAAGAGGAGCCTTACTAACCAAATAGGATGGGAGGTACTCTTTATTTTGGAATTCAACCAATTAATATCAAGAAGAAATGCGATTCAAGATCAAGGACTTCATTGTTTGTTGGAATTGAAAGAATTCATGTTATAGGCAGTTCATTGGCATTGTTTTGATAATGAATGTAGTCGTTGAGAAAGACACAAAAGATGATTATTTCATGATCATTAAATGAAAAATATTCCTTGTAAAAACTAGAGGAGCCTAATTAGCATGAGGTGATTAGAAAGTCTCATTGTTTAGGAATTAAACTACTTAATATTAGTACAAAATGCAAACTAACATGAATGACTCTATTGGCTAATGGAAGTAAATAGATTTATAGTTTTGATGGTGTTTAGAGTTGTTTGATTTAATTAATATACTAGGTTATTTAGCCACATATGTTAATTTCATGATCACTTTGTCAAAATGTGTTCTCGGAACCAAAAGAGGAGTGTTGCCAACAGGAAATGATGGGATGTACTCTTTATTTTAGAACTCAACCAATTAATAATAATAAGAAATGCAATTCAAGATCAAGGACTCCATTGTTTGTTGTAACTGAATGTATTCATGTTAGACACGGTTCATGGGCGTTGTTTCTATAATGAATATAGTTTTGAAGAAAGACACAAAAGATAATTTCATGGTTATTGCATGAAAAATTGTCCTCGCAACAATAATCAATGTAATCATTGAGAAAGACACAAAAGATAATGATTTCATGATCATTACAAGAAAATTAGTCCTTGTAAAAACAAGAGGAGCCTAATTAGCATGAGGTGATTAGAAAGTCTCATTATTTCAAAATTAAACTACTTAATATTAGTGAGAAATGCAAACCAAAATGAATGACTCCTTTGGCAAATGGAAGTAAATAGATTAAGAGCTTTCAAGGTGTTTAGACTTGTTTGATTTAATTTAATATAGTAGGTTTTTTAGTCACATAAGTTAATTTCTTGATCACTGTATCAAAATGTGTGCTCAAAACCAAAAGAGGAGTGTTGCCAATAAGAAATGATGGGAGGTACTCTTTATTTTGGAATTCAACCAATTAATAATAATAAGAAATCCAATTCAAGATCAAGGACTCCATTGTCTGTTGTAATTGAATGTATTCATGTTATACACAATTCATCGGCATTGTTTTTATAATGAATAGAGTTGTTAAGAAAGACACAAAAAATAATTTCATGGTTATTGCAAGAAAAATTGTCCTTGTATCAATAAGAGAGTCTAATGAGCATGAGGTATTTAGAAAGTCTCATGAAATAGAAATTAAATCACTTATCATTAGCATGAAATGCAAACCAAGATGATTGCGTTCTTGGGCTGACGGATGGAAACAAATTTATACTTTTAATGGTGTTTAGACTTTTGTAATTTAATTAATAAATTAGGTTGTTTAGCCATATATGTGAATTTCATGATAACTATATCAAAAAGTGTGTCTGGAATCAACAGAGGAGCCTTACTAAGCATATATGATGGGAGGTACTCTTTATTTTGGAATTCAACCAATTAATATCAAGAAGAAATGCAATTCATGATCAAGGACTCCATTGTTTGTTGGAATTGAATGAATTCAAGTTATAGGCGGTTCGTTGGAATTGTTTTGATGATGAATGTAGTCATTGAGAAAGACACAAAAGATGATGATTTCATGGTCATTACATGAAAAATAGTCCCTGCAAAAACAAGAGGAGCCTAATTAGCATGAGGTGATTAAAAAGTCTCATTATTTCGGAATTAAACTACTTCATATTAGTGTGAAATGCAAACCAAGTTGAATGACTCCTTTGGCTAATGGAAGTAAAGAGATTTAGCATTTTGATGGTGCTTAGACTTGTTTGCTTTAATTTAATATAGTTGGCTGTTTAGTCACATAAGTTAATTTCATGATCACTGTATCAAAATGTGTGCTCAAAACTAAAAGAGGAGTGTTGCCAATAGGAAATGATGGGAGGTACTCTTTATTTTGGAACTCAACCTATTAATAATAATAAGAAATGCAATTCAAGATCAAGGACTCCATTGTTTGTTGTAATTGAATGTATTCATGTTATACACTATCCATGGGCATTGTTTTTATAATGAATAGAGTTGTTAAGAAAGACACAAAAGATAATTTCATGGTTATTGCATGAACAATTTTCCTTGTAACAATAAGAGGAGTCCAATTAGCATGAAGTGTTTAGAAAGTCTCATGAAATAGAAATTAAATCCCTTATCATTAGCATGAAATGCAAACCAAGATGATTGCCTTCTTTGGCTGACGGATGGAAACAAATTTAGACTTTTAATGGTGTTTACACTTATTTAATTTAATTAATAAACTAGGTTGTATAGCCATATATGTTAATTTCATGATCACTATATCAAAATGTGTGTTTGGAATCAAAAGAGGAGCCTTACTAAGCAAATATGATGGGAGGTACTCTTTATTTTTGAATTCCACCAATTAATATCAAGAGGAAATGCAATTCAAGATCAAGGACTCCATTGTTTGTTGGAATTGAATGAATTCAAGTTATAAGCAGTTCATTGGAATTGTATTGATAATGAATGTAGTCATTGAGAATGACACAAAAGATGATGATTTCATGGTCATTGCATGAAAAATAGTCCCTACAAAAACAAGGGGAGCCTAATTTGCATGAGGTGATTAAAAAGTCTCATTATTTAGGAATTAAACTACTTAATATTAGTGCGAAATGCAAATTAAGATGAATGACTCCTTTGGCTAATGGGAGTAAATAGATTTAGAGTTTTGATGGTGTTTAGACTTGTTTGATTTAATTAATATACTATGTTGTTTAGCCACATATGTTAATTTCATGATCACTTAATCAAAATGTGTTCTCAAAACTAAAAGAGGAGTGTTGCCAACAGGAAATGATGGGAGGTACTCTTTATTTTGGAACTCAACCAATTTATAATAATGAGAAATGCAATTCAAGATCAAGGACTCCATTGTTTGTTGTAATTGAATATATTCATGTTATACACAATTCATGGGCATTGTTTTTATAATGGATAGATTTGTTAAGAAAGACAAAAAATGATAATTTCATGGTTATTGCATGAACAATTGTCCTTGTAACAATAAGCGGAGTCCAATTAAGATGAGATGTTTAGAAAGTCTCATGAAATAGAAATTAAGTCACTTATCATTAGCATGAAATGCAAACCAAGATGATTGCCTTCTTTGGCTGACGAATGGAAACAAATTTGGACTTTTAATGGTGTTTACACTTATTTAATTTAATTAATAAACTAGGTTGGTTAGCCATATATGTTAATTTCATGATTACTATATCAAAAAGTGTGTCTGGAATCAAAAGAGGTGCCTTGTTAACCATATATGATGGGAGGTATTCTTTTTTTTGGAATTCAACGAATTAATATCAAGAAGAAATGCAATTCAAGATAAAGGACTCCATTGTTTCTTGGAATTGAATGAATTCATGTTATAGGCGATTCATTGGCATTGTTTAGTCATTGAGAAAGACACAAAAGATGATGATTTAATGATCATTACATGAAAAGTAGTCCTTGTAAAAACAAGAGGAGCCTAATTAGCATGAGGTGATTAGAAAGTCTCATTATTTAGGAATTAAACTACTTAATATTAGTGCTAAATTCAAACGAAGATGAATGACTCCTTTGGCAAAAGGAAGTAAATAGATTAAGAGTTTTTAAGGTGTTTAGACTTGTTTGATTTAATTTAAACTACTCTTGTTTAGCCACATAAGTTAATTTCATGATCACTGTATCAAAATGTGTGCTGAAAACCAAAAGAGGAGTGTTGCCAACAAGAAATGATGGGGGGTACTCTTTATTTTTGAACTCAACCAATTAATAATAATAAGAAATGCAATTCAAGATCAAGGACTCCATTGTTTGTTGCAATTGACTGTATTCATGTTATACACAATTCATGGGCATTGTTTTTATAATGAATAGTGTTGATAAGAAAGACACAAATGATAATTTCATGGTTATTGCATGATCAATTGTCCTTGTAACAATAAGAGGAGTCTAATTAGCATGAGGTGTTTAGAAAATCTCATGAAATAGAAATTAAATCACTTATCATCAGCATGAAATGCAAACCAAGATGATTGCCTTCTTTGGCTAATGGATGGAAACAAATTTAGACTTTTAATGGTATTTACACTTATTTAATTTAATTAATAAACCAGGTTGTTTAGCCGTATATGTTAATTTCATGGTCACTATATCAAAAAGTATGTCTGGAATCAAAAGAGGAGCCTTACTAAGCAGATATGATGGGAGGTACTCTTTATTTTGGAATTCAACCAATTAATATCAAGAAGAAATGCAATTCAAGATCAAGGACTCCATTGTTTGTTGGAATTGAATGAATTCAAGTTATAGGTGATTCATTGGCATTGTATTGATAATGAATGTAGTCAGTGAGAAAGACACAAAAGATGATGATTTCGTGGTCATTGCATGAAAAATAGTCCCTGCAAAAACAAGAAGAGCATAATTAGCATGAAGTGATTAGAAGGTCTCATTTTTTAGGAATTAAACCACTTAATATTAGTGCGAAATGCAAATGAAGATGAATGACTCGTTTGGCAAATGGAAGTAAATAGATTAAGAGTTTTTAAGGTGTTTAGACTTGTTTGATTTAATTAAATATACTAGGTTGTTTAGCCACATAAGTTAATTTCATGATCATTGTATCAAAATGTGTGCTCAAAACCAAAAGAGGAGAGTCACCAACAAGAAAAGATGGGAGGTACTCTTTATTTTGGAACTCAACCAATTAATAATAATAAGAAATGCAATTCAAGATCAAGGACTCTATTGTTTGTTGTAATTGAATGTATTCATGTTATACACAATTCATGGGCATTGTTTTTATAATGAATAGAGTTGTTAAGAAAGACACAAAAGATAATTTCATGGTTATTGCAGGAAAAATTGTCCTTGTAACAATAAGAGGAGTCTAATTAGCACGAGGTGTTTAGAAAGTCTCATGAAATAGAAATTAAATCACTTATCATTAGCATGAAATGCAAACCAAGATGATTGCCTTCTTCGGCTGATGGATGGAAACAAATTTAGTCTTTTAATGGTGTTTAGACTTATTTAATTTAATTAATAAACTAGGTTGTTTCGCCATATATGTTAATTTCATGATCACTATATCAAAAAGTGTGTCTGGAATCAAAAGTGGTGCCTTGCTAACTGTATATGATGGGAGGTACTCTTTATTTTGGAATTCAACCAATTAATATCAAGAAGAAATGCAATTCAAGATAAAGGACTCCATTTTTTGTTGGAATTGAATGAATTCATGTTATAGCCGATTCATTGGCATTGTTTAGTCATTGAGAAAGACACAAAAGATGATGATTTCATCGTCATTGCATGAAAAATAGTCCCTGCAAAAACAAGGGGAGCCTAATTTGCATGAGGTGATTAAAAAGTCTCATTATTTAGGAATTAAACTACTTAATATTAGTGAAAAATGCAAACTAAGATGAATGACTCCTTTGGCTAATGGGAGTAAATAGATTTAGAGTTTTGATGGTATTTAGACTTGTTTGATTTAATTAACATACTATGTTGTTTAGCCACATATGTTAATTTCATGATCACTTAATCAAAATGTGTTCTCGAAACTAAAAGAGGAGTGTTGCCAACAGGAAATGATGGGAGGTACTCTTTATTTTGGAACTCAAACAATTTATAATAATAATAAATGCAATTCAAGATCAAGGACTCCATTGTTTGTTGTAATTGAATGTATTCATGTTATACACGGTTCATGGGCATTGTTTTTATAATGAATATAGTTGTGAAGAAAGACACAAAAGATAATTTCATGGTTATTGCATGAACAATTGTCCTCGTAACAATAAGCGGAGTCTAATTAGCATGTGGTGTTTAGAAAGTCTCATGAAATCGAAATTAAATCACTTATCATTAGCATGAAATGTGAACCAAGATGATTGCCTTCTTTGGTTGACGGATGGAAACAAATTTAGACTTTTAATGGTTTTTAGACTTATTTAATTTAATTAATTAACTAGGTTGTTTAGCCATATATGTTAATTTCATGGTCACTATATCAAAAAGTGTGTCCGGAAGCAAAAGAAAAGCCTTACTAACCAGATATGATGGGAGGTACCCTTTATTTTGGAATTCAACCAATTAATATCAAGAAGAAATGGAATTCAAGATCAAGGACTCCATTGTTTGTTGGAATTGAAAGAATTCATGTTATAGGTGGTTCATTGGCATTGTTTTGATAATGAATGTAGTCGTTGAGAAAGACACAAAAGATGATGATTTCATGATTATTACATGAAAAATAGTCCTTGTAAAAATAAGAGGAGCCTAATTAGCATGAGGTGATTAGAAAGTCTAATCATTTAGGAATTAAACTACTTATTATTAGTGCGAAATGCAAACTAAGATGAATGACTCTATTGGCTATTAGATGTAAATAGATTTAGAGTTTTGATGGTTTTTAGACATGTTTGATTTAATGAATATACTAGGTTTTTTAGCCACATATGTTAATTTCATGATCACTTTATTTTGGGATGTGTTCATAATCAAAATGTGTTCTCGAAACCAAAAGAGGAGTGTTGCCAACAGGAAATGATGGGAGGTACTCTTTATTTTGGAACTCAACCAATTAATAATAATAAGAAATGTAATTCAAGATCAAGGACTCCATTGTTTGTTGTAATTGAATGTATTGATGTTATACACAATTCATGGGCATTGTTTCTATAATGAGTATAGTTGTTAAGAAAGACAAAAAAGATAATTTCATGGTTATTGCATGAACAATTGTCCTTGTAACGACAAGTGGAGTATAATTAGGATGAGGTGTTTAGAAAGTCTGATGAAATAGAAATTAAATCACTTATCATTAGCATGAAATGGCAACCAAGATGATTGGCTTCTTTGGCTGATGGATGGAAGCAATTTTAGACTTTTAATGGTGTTTACACTTATTTAATTTAATTAATAAACTAGGTTGTTTAGCCATATATGTTAATTTCATGATCACTATATCAAAAAGTGTGTCTGGAATCAAAAGAGGAGCCTTACTAAGCAGATATGATGGGAGGTACTCTTTATTTTCCAATTCAACCAATTAATATCAAGAAGAAATACAATTCAAGATCAAGGACTCCATTGTTTGTTGGAATTGAATGAATTCATGTTATAGGCGGTTCATCGGCATTGTATTGATAATGAATGTTGTCATTGAGAAAGACACAAAAGATGACGATTTCATGGTCATTGCATGAAAAATAGTCCCTGCAAAAACAAGAGGAGCCTAAATAGCATGAAGTGACTAGAAAGTCTCATTATTTAGGAATTAAACTGCTTAATATTAGTGCGAAATGCAAACTAAGATGAATGACTCCTTTGGCTAATGGAAGTAAATAGATTTAGAGTTTTGATGGTGTTTAGACTTGTTTGATTTAATTAATATACTAGGTTGTTTAGCCACATATGTTAATTTCATGATCACTTTATCAAAATGTGTTCTCAGAACCAAAAGAGGAGTTTTGCCAACAGGAAATGATGGGAGGTACTCATTGTTTTGGAAATCAACCAATTAATAATAATAAGAAATGCAATTCAAGATCAAGGACTCCTTTGTTTGTTGTAATTGAATGTATTCATGTTATACATGCTTCATGGGCATTGTTTCTATAATGAATATAGTTGATAAGAAAGACACAAGATAATTTCATGGTTATTGCATGAACAATTGTCCTTGTAACAACAAGTGGAGTCTAATTAGGATGATGTGTTTAGAAAGTCTGATGAAATAGAAATTAAATCACTTATCTTTAGCATGAAATGGCAACCAAGATGATTGCCTTCTTTGGCTGATGGATGGAAACAAATTTAGACTTTTAATGGTGTTTAGACTTATTTAATTAAATTAATAAACTAGGTTGTTTAGCCATATATGTTAATTTCATGATCACTATATCAAAAAGTGTGTCTAGGAGCAAAAAAGGAGCCTTACTAACCAAATATGATGGGAGGTACTCTTTATTTTGGAATTCAGCCCATTAATATCAAGAAGAAATGCAATTCAAGATCAAGGACTCCATTGTTTGTTAGAATTGAATGAATTCATGTTATAGGCAGTTCATCGGCATTGTATTGATAATGAATGCTGTCATTGAGAAAGACACAAAAGATGATGATTTCATGGTCATTGCATGAAAAATACTCCCTGTAAAAACAAGAAGAGCCTAATTAGCATGAAGTGACTAGAAAGTCTCATTTTTTAGGAATTAAAAGCCTTAATATTAGTGCGAAATGGAAACCAAGATGATTGACCCCTATGGCTAATGGAAGTAAATAGATTTAGCCTTTTGATGGTGTTTAGTCTTCTTTGATTTAATTTAATATACTAGGTTGTTTAGTCACATAAGTTAATTTCATGATCACTATATCAAAAGGTATGTCTGGAATCAGGAGCCTTACTAAGCAGATATAATGGGAGGTACTCTTTGTTTTGGAATTCAACCAATTAATATCAAGAAGAAATGCAATTCAAGATCAAGGACTCCATTGTTTGTTGGAATTGAATGAATTCAAGTTATAGGCGGTTCATTGGCATTGTATTGATAATGAATGTAGTCGTTGAGAAAGACACAAAAGATGATGATTTCATGGTCATTGCATGAAAAATACTCCCTGTAAAAACAAGAAGAGCCTAATTAGCATGAAGTGACTAGAAAGTCTCATTTTTTAGGAATTAAAAGCCTTAATATTAGTGCAAAATGGAAACCACGATGATTGACCCCTATGGCTAATGGAAGTAAATAGATTTAGCCTTTTGATGGTGTTTAGTCTTCTTTGATTTAATTTAATATACTAGGTTGTTTAGCCACATAAGTTAATTTCATGATCACTATATCAAAATCTGTGCTCAAAACGAAAAGAGGTGTGTTGCCAATAAGAAATGATGGGAGGTACTCATTATTTTGGAACTCAACCAATTAATAATAATAAGAAATGCAATTCAAGATCAAGGACTCCATTGTTTGTTGTAATTGAATGTATTCATGTTATACACGGTTCATGGGCATTGTTTCTATAATTAATATAGTTGATAAGAAATACACAAGATAATTTTCATCGTTATTGCATGAACAATTGTCCTTGTAACAATAACCGGAGTCTAATTAGGATGAGGTGTTTAGAAAGTCTCATGAAATAGAAATTAAATCACTTATCATTAGCATGAAATGCTAACGAAGATGATTTCTTTCTTTGGCTGACGGATGGAAACAAATTTAGACTTTTAATGATGTTTATACTTATTTAATTTAATTAATAAACTAGGTTGTTTAGCCATATATGTTAATTTCATGATCACTATATCAAAAAGTGTGTCTGGAAGCAAAAGAGGAGCCTTACTAACCTGATACGATGGGAGGTACTCGTTATTTTGGAATTCAACGAATTAATATCAAGAAGAAATGCAATTCAAGATCAAGGGCTCCATTGTTTGTTGGAATTGAAAGAGTTCATGTTATAGGCAGTTCTTTGGCATTGTTTTGATAATGAATGTAGTCGTTGAGAAAGACACAAAAGATGATGATTTCATGGTCATTGCTTGAAAAATAGTCCCTGCAAAAACAAGAGAAGCCTAATTAGCAGGTGGTGATTAGAAAGTCTCATTATTTAGGAAATGAACTACTTAATATTAGTGCGAAATGCAAACTAAGATGAATGACTCCTTTGACTAATAAAAGTAAATAGATTTAGAGTTTTGATGGTGTTTAGACTTGTTTGATTTAATTAATATACTAGGTTGTATAGCCACATATGTTAATTTCATGATCACTTTATCAAAATGTGTTCTCGGAACCAAAAGAGGAGTGTTGCCAATAGGAAATGATGGGAGGTACTCATTATTTTGGAACTCAACCAATTAATAATAATAAGAAATGCAATTCAAGATCAAGGACTCCATTGTTTGTTGTAATTGAATGTATTCATGTTATACACAATTCATGGGCATTGTTTTTATAATGAATAGAGTTGTTAAGAACGACACAGAAGATAATTTCATGGTTATTGCAAGGAAAAATTGTCCTTGTAACAATAAGAGGAGTCTAATTAGCATGTGGGGTTTAGAAATCCTTATGAAATTGAAATTAAATCACTTATCATTAGCATGAAATGCAAACCAAGAAGAAGGAATAAGAGGAGTCTAATTAGCATGTGGTGTTTGGAAAGTCTCATGATATTCAAATTAAATCACTTATCATTAGCATGAAATGCAAACCAAGATGATTGCCTTCTTTGGCTGACGGTTGGAAACAAATTTAGACTTTTAATGGTGTTTAGACTTATTTAATTAAATTAATAAACTAGGTTGTTTAGCCATATATGTTAATTTCATGATCACTATATCAAAAAGTGTGTCTGGAAGCAACAGAGGAACCTTACTAACCAAATATGATGGGAGGTACTCTTTTTTTTGGAATTCAACCAATTAAAATCATGAAGAAATGCAATTCCAGATCAAGGACTCCATTGTTTGTTGTAATTGAATGTTTTCATGTTATGCACAATTCATGGGCATTCTTTTTACAATGAATAGAGTTGTTAAGAAAGACACAAAAAATAATTTCATGGTTATTGCAGGAAAAATTGTCCTTGTAACAATAGGAGGAGTCTGATTAGCATGAGGTGTTTAGAAAGTCTCATGAAATAGAAATTAAATCACTTATCATTAGCTTGAAATGCAAACCAAGATGATTGCCTTCTTTGGCCGATGGAGGAAAACAAATTTAGTCTTTTAACGGTGTTTAGACTTATTTAATTAAATTAATAAATTAGGTTGTTTAGCCATATATGTTAATTTCATGCTCACTATATCAAAAAGTGTGTCTGGAATCAAAAGAGGAGCCTTACTAAGAAGATATGATGGGACGTACTCTTTATTTTGTAATTCAACCAATTAATATCAAGAAGAAATGCAATTCAAGATCAAGGACTCTATTTTTTGTTGGAATTTAATGAATTCATGTTATAGGCAGTTCATCAGCATTGTATTGATAATGAATGTAGTCAGTGAGGAAGACACAAAAGATGATGATTTCATGGTCATTGCATGAAAAATAGTCCCTGCAAAAACAAGAGGAGCCTAATTAGCAGGAGGTGATTAGAAAGTCTCATTATTTAGGAATTAAACTACTTAATATTAGTGCGAAATGCAAACTAAGATGAATGACTCATTTGGCTAATGGAAGTAAATATATTTGGAGTTTTGATGGTGTTTAGACTTGTTTGATTTAATAAATATACTGGTTGTTTAGCCACAGATGTTAATTTCATGATCACTTTATCAGAATGTGTTCTCGGAACCAAAAGAGGAGTGTTGCCAACAGGAAATGATGGGAGGTACTCATTATTTTGGAACTCAACCAATTAATAATAATAAGAAATCCAAGTCAAGATCGAGGACTCCATTGTTTGTTGTAATTGAATGTATTCATGTTATACACAATTCATGGGCATTGTTTCTATAATGAGTATAGTTGTTAAGAAAGACACAATAGGTAATTTCATGGTTATTGCATGAACAATTGTCCTTGTAACAATAAGTGGAGTCTGATTAGGATGAGGTGTTTAGAAAGTCTGATGAAATAGAAATTAAAGCACATATCATTAGCATGAAATGCCAACCAAGATGATTGCCTTCTTTGGCTAACGGAGCGAAACAAATTTAGACATTTAATGGTGTTTACACTTATTTAATTTAATCAATAAACTAGGTTGTTTAGCCAAATATGTTAATTTCATGATCACTATATCAAAAAGTGTGTCTAGAATCAAAAGAGGAGCCTTACTAAGCAGATATGATGGGAGGTACTCTTTATTTTGGAATTCAACCAATTAATATCAAGAGGAAATGCAAATCAAGATCAAGGACTCCATTGTTTGTTGGAATTGAATGAATTCAAGTTATAGGTGGTTCATTGGCATTGTATTGATAATGAATGTAGTCGTTGAGAAAGACACAAAAGATGATGATTTAATGGTCATTGCATGAAAAATAGTCCCTGCAAAAACAAGAGGAGCCTAATTAGCATGAAGTGATTAGAAAGTCTCATTGTTTAGGAATTAAACTGCTTAATATTAGTGCGAAATTCAAACGAAGATGAATGACTCCTTTGGCTAATGGAAGTAAATAGATTTAGAGTTTTGTTGGTGTTTAGAATTGTTTGATTTAATTAATATACTAGGTTGTTTAGCAACATATGTTCACTTCATGATCACTTTATCAAAATGTGTTCTCGGAACCAAAAGAGAAGTGTTGCCAACAGGAAATGATAGGAGGTACTCATTATTTTGGAACTCAACCAATTAATAATAATAAGAAATGCAATTCAAGATCAAGGACTCCATTGTTTGTTGTATTTGAATGTATTCATGTTATACACAATTCATGGGCATTGTTTCTACAATGAGTATAGTTGTTAAGAAAGACACAAAAGATAATTTCATGGTTATTGCATGAACAATTGTCCTTGTAACAATAAGTGGAGTCTGATTAGGATGAGGTGTTTAGAAAGTCTGATGAAATAGAAATTAAGGCACTTATCATTAGCATGAAATGCCAACCAAGATGATTGCCTTCTTTGGCTAACGGAGCGAAACAAATTTAGACATTTAATGGTGTTTACACTTATTTAATTTAATCAATAAACTAGGTTGTTTAGCCATATATGTTACTTTCATGATCACTATATCAAAAAGTGTGTCTGGAATCAAAAGAGGAGCCTTACTAAGCAAATATGATGGGAGGTACTCTTTATTTTGGAATTCAACCAATTAATATCAAGAAGAAATGCAAATCAAGATAAAGGACTCCATTGTTTGTTGGAATTGAATGAATTCAATTTATAGGCGGTTCATTGGCATTGTATTGATAATGAATGTAGTCGTTGAGAAAGACACAAAAGATGATGATTTAATGGTCATTGCATGAAAAATAGTCCCTGCAAAAACAAGAGGAGCCTAATTAGCATGAAGTGATTAGAAAGTCTCATTGTTTAGGAATTAAACTGCTTAATATTAGTGCGAAATTCAAACGAAGATGAATGACTCCTTTGGCTAATGGAAGTAAATAGATTTAGAGTTTTGATGGTGTGTAGACTTGTTTGATTTAATTAATATACTAGGTTGTATAGCCACATATGTTAATTTCATGATCACTTCATCAAAATGTGTTCTTGGAACCAAAAGAGGAGTGTTGCCAACAGGAAATGATGGGAGGTACTCTTTATTTTGGAACTCAACCAATTAATAATAATAAGAAATGCAATTCAAGATCAAGGACTCCATTGTTTGTTGTAATTGAATGTATCCATGTTAAACACAATTCATGGGCATTGTTTCTATAATGAGTATAGTTGTTAAGAAAGACACAAAAGATAATTTCATGGTTATTGCATGAACAATTGTCCTTGTAACAATAAGTGGAGTCTGATTAGGATGAGGTGTTTAGCAAGTCTGATGAAATAGAAATTAAAGCACATATCATTAGCATGAAATGCCAACCAAGATGATTGCCTTCTTTGGCTAACGGAGGGAAACAAATTTAGACTTTTAATGGTGTTTACACTTATTTAATTTAATCAATAAACTAGGTTGTTTAGCCATATATGTTACTTTCATGATCACTATATCAAAAAGTGTGTCTGGAATCAAAAGAGGAGCCTTACTAAGCAAATATGATGGGAGGTACTCTTTATTTTGGAATTCAACCAATTAATATCAAGAAGAAATGCAAATCAAGATAAAGGACTCCATTGTTTGTTGGAATTGAATGAATTCAATTTATAGGCGGTTCATTGGCATTGGCATTGTATTGATAATGAATGTAGTCGTTGAGAAAGACACAAAAGATGATGATTTCATGGTCATTGCATGAAAAATAGTACCTTGAAAAACAAGAGGAGCCTAATTAGAAGGATGTGATTAGAAAGTCTCATTATTTAGGAATTAAACTGCTTAATATTAGTGCGAAATGCAACTTAAGATGAATGACTCCTTTGGCTAATGGAAGTAAATAGATTTAGAGTTTTGATGGTGTTTTAGACTTGTTTGATTTAATAAATATACTAGGTTGTATAGCCGCATATGTTAATTTCATGATCACTTCATCAAAATGTGTTCTCGAAACCAAAAGAGGAGTGTTGCCAATAGGAAATGATGGGAGATTCTCATTATTTTGGAACTCAACCAATTAATAATAATAAGAAATGCAATTCAAGATCAAGGACTCCATTGTTTGTTGTAATTGAATGTATTAATGTTATACACAATTCATGGGCATTGTTTCTATAATGAGTATAGTTGTTAAGAAAGACACAAAAGATAATTTCATGGTTATTGCATGAACAATTGTCCTTGTAACAATAAGTGGAGTCTGATTAGGATGAGGTGTTTAGCAAGTCTGATGAAATAGAAATTAAAGCACATATCATTAGCATGAAATGCCAACCAAGATGATTGCCTTCTTTGGCTAACGGAGGGAAACAAATTTAGACTTTTAATGGTGTTTACACTTATATAATTTAATTAATAAACTAGGTTGTTTAGCCATATATGTTAATTTCATGATCACTATATCAAAAAGTGTGTCTGGAATCAAAAGAGGAGCCTTACTAAGCAGATATGTTGGGAGGTACTCTTTATTTTGGAATTCAACCAATTAATATCAAGAAGAAATGCAAATCAAGATCAAGGACTCCATTGTTTGTTGGAATTGAATGAATTCAAGTTATAGGCGGTTCATTGGCATTGTATTGATAATGAATGTAGTCGTTGAGAAAGACACAAAAGATGATGATTTCATGGTCATTGCATGAAAAATAGTCCCTACAAAAACAAGAGGAGCCTAATTAGCATGAAGTGATTAGAATGTCTCATTATTTAGGAATTAAACTGCTTAATATTAGTGCGAAATGCAACTTAAGATGAATGACTCCTTTGGCTAATGGAAGTAAATAGATTTAGAGTTTTGATGGTGTGTAGAGTTGTTTGATTTAATTAATATACTAGGTTGTATAGCCACATATGTTAATTTCATGATCACTTCATCAAAATGTGTTCTCAGAACCAAAAGAGGAGTGTTGCCAACAGGAAATGATGGGAGGTACTCTTTATTTTGGAACTCAACCAATTAATAATAATAAGAAATGCAATTCAAGATCAAGGACTCCATTGTTTGTTGTAATTGAATGTATTCATGTTATACACAATTCATGGGCATTGTTTCTACAATGAGTATAGTTGTGAAGAAAGACACAAAAGATAATTTCATGGTTATTGCATGAACAATTGTCCTTGTAACAATAAGTGGAGTCTGATTAGGATGAGGTGTTTAGAAAGTCTGATGAAATAGAAATTAAATCACTTATCATTAGCATGAAATGCCAACCAAGATGATTACCTTCTTTGGCTAACGGAGGGAAACAAATTTAGACTTTTAATGGTGTTTACACTTATTTAATTTATTTAATTAATAAACTAGGTTGTTTAGCCATATATGTTAATTTCATGATCACTATTTCAAAAAGTGTGTCTGGAATCAAAAGAGGAGCCTTACTAAGCAGATATGATGGGAGGTACTCTTTATTTTGGAATTCAACCAATTAATATCAAGAAGAAATGCAAATCAAGATCAAGGACTCCATTGTTTGTTGGAATTGAAAGAATTCGTGTTATAGGCGGCTCATTGGCATTGTTGTGATAATGAATGTAGTTGTTGAGAAAGACACAAAAGATGATGATTTCATGATCATTACATGAAAAGTAGTCGTTGTAAAAACAAGAGGAGCCTAATTAGCATGAGGTGATTAGAAAGTCTCATTATTTAGGAATTATACTGCTTAATATTAGTGCGAAATACAAACGAAGATGAATGACTCCTTTGGCTAATGGAAGTAAATAGATTTAGAGTTTTGATGGTGTTTAGACTTGTTTGATTTAATTAATATACTAGGTTGTTTAGCAACATATGTTCACTTCATGATCACTTTATCAAAATGTGTTCTCGGAACGAAAAGAGGAGTGTTGCCAACAGGAAATGATGGGAGGTACTCTTTATTTTGGAACTCAACCAATTAATAATAATAAGAAATGCAATTCAAGATCAAGGAATCCATTGTTTGTTGTAATTGAATGTATTCAACTTATACACGGTTCATGGGCATTGTTTCTATAATGAATATCGTTGTTAAGAAAGACACAAAAGATAATTTCATGGTTAGTGCATGAACAATTGTCCTTGTAACAATAAGCGGAGTCTAATTTGGATGAGGTATTTAGAAAGTCTCATGAAATAGAAATTAAATCACTTATCAATCGCATGAAATGGAAACCAAGATGATTGCCTTCTTTGGATGATGGATGGAAACAAATTTAGACTTTTTATGGTGTTTACACTTATTTAATTTAATTAATAAACTAGGTTGTTTAGCCATATATGTTAATTTCTTGATCACTATATCAAAAAGTGTGTCTAGAAGCAAAAGAGGAGCCTTACTAACTAGATATGATGGGAGGTAGTGTTTATTTTGGAATTCAACCAATTAATATCAAGAAGAAATGCGATTCAAGATCAATGACTCCAGTGTTTGTTGGAATTGAAAGAATTCAAGTTGTAGGTGGTTCATTAGCATTGTATTGATAATGAATGTAGTTGTTGAGAAAGACACAAAAGATGATGATTTCATGGTCATTGCACGAAAAATAGTCCTTGCAAAAAGAAGAGGAGCCTAATTAGCATGAGGTGATTAGAAAGTCTCATTATTTAGGAATTAAACTACTTAATATTAGTGCGAAATGCAAACTAAGATGAATGACTCTTTTGGCTAATGGAAGTAAATAGATTTCGTGTTTTGATGGTGTTTAGACTTGTTTGATTAAATTTAATATACCAGGTTGTTTAGCCACATATGTTAATTTCGTGATCACTTTATCAAAATGCGTTCTCGGAACCAAAAGAGGAGTGTTGCCAACAAGAAATGATGGGAGGTACTCTTTATTTTGGAACTCACCCAATTAATAATAATAGTAAATGAAATTCAAGATCAAGGACTCCATTCTTTGTTGTTATTGTATGTATTCATGTTATACACGGTTCATGGGTATTGTTTTTATAATGAATATAGTTGTGAAGAAAGACACAAAAGATAATTTCATGGTTATTGCTTGAACAATTGTCCTCGTATCAATAAGCAGAGTCTAATTAGTATGAGGTGTTTAGAAAGTCTCATGAAATAGAAATTAAATCACTTATCATTAGCATGAAATGCAAACCAAGATGATTGCCTTCTTTGGCTTACGGATGGAAACAAATTTAGACATTTAATGGTGTTTACACTTATTTAATTTAATTAATACACTAGGTTGTTTAGCCATATATGATAATTTCATGATCACTATATCACAAGTGCGTCTGAAAGCAAAAGAGGAGCCTTACTTACCAGATATGATTGGAGGTAGTCTTTATTTTAATTCAACCAATTAATATCAAGAAGAAATGCAATTCAAGATCAAGGACTCCATTGTTTATTGGAATTGAAAGAATTCATATTATAGGCGGCTCATTGGCATTGTTTTGATAATGAATGTAGTCGTTGAGAAAGACACAAAAGATGATGATTTCATGATCATTACATGAAAAGTGGTCGTTGTAAAAACAAGAGGAGCCTAATTAGCATGAGGTGATTAGAAAGTATCATTATTTAGAAATTAAATTGCTTAATATTAGTACGAAATGCAAACGAAGATGAATGACTCCTTTAGCTAATGGAAGTAAATAGATTTAGAGTTTTGATGGTGTTTAGACTTGTGTTTGATTTAATTATTTTACTAGGTTGTTTAGCAACATATGTTCACTTCATGATCACTTTATCAAAATGTGCTCTCGGAACGAAAAGAGGAGTGTTGCCAACAAGAAATGATGGGAGGTACTCTTTATTTTGGAACTCAACCAATTAATAATAATAAGAAATGCAATTTAAGATCAAGGAATCCATTTTTTGTTGTAATTGAATGTATTCAACTTATACACGGTTCATGGGCATTGTTTCTGTAATGAATATAGTTGTTAAGAAAGACACAAAAGATAATTTCATGGTTAGTGCATGAACAATTGTCCTTGTAACAATAAGCGGAGTCTAATTAGGATGAGGTATTTAGAAAGTCTCATGAAATAGAAATTAAATCACTTATCATTAGCATGAAATGGAAACCAAGATGATTGCCTTCTTTGGCTGACGGATGGAAACAAATTTAGACTTTTTATGGTGTTTACACTTATTTAATTTAATTAATTAACTAGGTTG
Source organism: Ceriops zippeliana (assembly GCA_037897445.1). NCBI lineage: Eukaryota > Viridiplantae > Streptophyta > Magnoliopsida > Malpighiales > Rhizophoraceae > Ceriops > Ceriops zippeliana. The sequence goes on along the minus strand of JBAPLH010000353.1, from coordinate 39,720 downwards.
TTTAGCCATATATGTTAATTTCATGATCACTATATCAAAATGTGTGTCTGGAATCAACAAGGAGCCTTACTAACCAGATATGATGGGAGGTACTCTTTATTTTGGAATTCAACAAATTAATATTAAGAAGAAATGCAATTAAAGATCAAGGACTCCATTGTTTGTTGGAATTGAAAGAATTCATGTTATGGGCGGTTCATTGGCATTGTTTTGATGATCAATCTAGTCATTGAGAAAGACACAAAAGATGATGATTTCATGATCATTACATGAAAAGTAGTCGTTGTAAAAACAAGAGGAGCCTAATTAGCATGAGGTGATTAGAAAGTCTCATTATTTAGGAATTAAACTACTTAATATTAGTGCGAAATGCAAACTAAGATGAATGACTATTTTGGCTAATGGAAGTAAATAGATTTCATGTTTTGATGGTGTTTAGACTTGTTTGATTAAATTTAATATACCAGGTTGTTTAGCCACATATGTTTATTTCGTGATCACTTTATCAAAATGTGCTCTCGGAACCAAAAGAGGAGTGTTGCCAACAAGAAATGATGGGAGGTACTCTTTATTTTGGAACTCACCCACCCAATTAATAATAATAATAAATGCAATTCAAGATCAAGGACTCCATTCTTTGTTGTTATTGTATGTATTCATGTTATACACGGTTCATGGGTATTGTTTTTATAATGAATATAGTTGTGAAGAAAGACACAAAAGATAATTTCATGGTTATTGCATGAACAATTGTCCTCGTATCAATAAGCGGAGTCTAATTAGTATGAGGTGTTTAGAAAGTCTCATGAAATAGAAATTAAATCACTTATCATTAGCATGAAATGCAAACCAAGATGATTGCCTTCTTTGCCTGACGGATGGAAACAAATTTAGACATTTAATGGTGTTTACACTTATTTAATTTAATTAATAAACTAGGTTGTTTAGCCATATATGATAATTTCATGATCAGTATGTCAAAAGTGCGTCTGAAAGCAAAAGAGGAGCCTTACTAACCAGATATGATTGGAGGTAGTCTTTATTTTAATTCAACCAATTAATATCAAGGACTCCATTGTTTGTTGGAATTGAAAGAATTCATGTTATAGGCGGCACATTGGCATTGTTTTGATAATGAATGTAGTCGTTGAAAAAGACACAAAGGCTGATGATTTCATGATCATTACATGAAAAGTAGTCATTGTAAAAACAAGAGGAGCCTAATTAGCATGAGGTGATTAGAAAGTCTCATTATTTAGGAATTAAACTGCTTAATATTAGTGCGAAATGCAAACGAAGATGAATGACTCCTTTGGCTAATGGAAGTAAATAGATTTATAGTTTTGTTGGTGTTTAGACTTGTATGATTTAATTAATATACTAGGTTGTTTAGCCACATATGTTCATTTCATGATCACTTATCAAAATGTGTTCTCGGAACCAAAAGAGGAGTGTTGCCAACAGGAAATGATGGGAGGTACTCTTTATTTTGGAATTCAACCAATTAATAATAATAAGAAATGCAATTCAAGATCAAGGAATCCATTGTTTGTTGTAATTGAACGTATTCAACTTATACACGGTTCATGGGCATTGTTTCTATAATGAATATAGTTGTTAAGAAACACACAAAAGATAATTTCATGGTTAGTGCATGAACAATTGTCCTTGTAACAATAAGCGGAGTCTAATTAGGATGAGGTATTTAGAAAGTCTCATGAAATAGAAATTAAATCACTTATCATTAGCATGAAATGCAAACCAGGATGATTGCCTTCTTTGGCTGATGGACGGAAACAAATTTAGACTTTTATAGTGTTTACACTTATTTAATTTAATTAATAAACTAGGTTGTTTAGCCATATATGTTAATTTCTTGATCACTATATCAAAAAGTGTGACTGGAAGCAAAAGAGGAGCCTTACTAACTAGATATGATGGGAGGTAGTGTTTGTTTTGGAACTCAACCAATTAATATCAAGAAGAAATGCAATTCATGATCAAGGACTCCATTGTTTGTTGGAATTGAAAGAATTCATGTTATAGGCGGCTCATTGGCATTGTTTTGATAATGAATGTAGTCCTTGAGAAAGACACAAAAGCTGATGATTTCATGATCATTACATGAAAAGTAGTCGTTGTAAAAACAAGAGGAGCCTAATTAGCATGAGGTGATTAGAAAGTCTTATTATTTAACATTGGCATGAAATGCAATCTAAGATCAATGACTCATTTGGCTGATGGACGCAAATAGATTTGGAGTAAGAATGGTGTTGATACAGGTATGATTTAGTTAATATACTTCATTGTTTAGCAACATATGTCAATTTCATTCTCGCTGTATCAAAAAGTGTGTTTGGAATCAAAAGATTCGACTTGCTAACCAAAAATGATGGGAGGTACTCTTTATTTTAGAATTCATCCAATTAATATCAATAAGAAATGCAATTCAAGATCAAGAACTCTATTGTTTGTTATCGTTGAATGAATTCATGTTATAGACGATTCATGGAATTTGCTTTCATAATGAATATAGTCGTTGAGAAAGAGTCAACAGATAATTTCGTGGTCAATGCATGAAAACTAGTTCTTGTAACAAGAAGAGGAGCTTCATTAGCTTAAGTTGATTAGAAAGTCTCATTAATTAGGAATTAATCAAGTTCACATTAGCTCGAAATGGAAACCAAGATGAATGACACCTTTGGCTGATGGATGTAGACAGATTTGGAGTAATAATGGTGTTAATACTTGTTTGATTTAATTAATATACTTCATTGTTTAGCAACATATGTCAATTTCATTATCGCTGTATCAAAAAGTGTGTTGGCAAGCAAAACATTCGACTCGCTAGCCAGAAATGATGAGATGTACTCTTTATTTTAGAATTCAACCAATCAATATCAATAAGAGCTGCAATTCAAGATCAAGAACTCTATTGTTTGTTACAATTGAATGAATTCATGTTATAGATGATTTATGGAAGTTGTTTTCATAGTGAATATAGTCGTTATGAAAGAGTCAACAGATAATTTCGTGGTCAATGCACGAAAAATAGTTCTTGAAATACGAAGGGGAGCCTAATTAGCTTAAGGTGATTAGAAAGTCTCATTATTTAGTAATTAAACAAGTTCACATTGGCATGAAATGCAATCTAAGATCAATGACTCATTTGGCTGATGGACGCAAATAGATTTGGAGTAAGAATGGTGTTGATACAGGTATGATTTAGTTAATATACTTCATTGTTTAGCAACATATGTCAATTTCATTCTCGCTGTATCAAAAAGTGTGTTTGGAATCAAAAGATTCGACTTGCTAACCAAAAATGATGGGAGGTACTCTTTATTTTAGAATTCATCCAATTAATATCAATAAGAAATGCAATTCAAGATCAAGAACTCTATTGTTTGTTATCGTTGAATGAATTCATGTTATAGACGATTCATGGAATTTGCTTTCATAATGAATATAGTCGTTGAGAAAGAGTCAACAGATAATTTCGTGGACAATGCATGAAAACTAGTTCTTGTAACAAGAAGAGGAGCTTCATTAGCTTAAGTTGATTAGAAAGTCTCATTAATTAGGAATTAATCAAGTTCACATTAGCTCGAAATGGAAACCAAGATGAATGACACCTTTGGCTGATGGATGTAGACAGATTTGGAGTAATAATGGTGTTAATACTTGTTTGATTTAATTAATATACTTCATTGTTTAGCAACATATGTCAATTTCATTATCGCTGTATCAAAAAGTGTGTTGGCAAGCAAAACATTCGACTCGCTAGCCAGAAATGATGAGATGTACTCTTTATTTTAGAATTCAACCAATCAATATCAATAAGAGCTGCAATTCAAGATCAAGAACTCTATTGTTTGTTACAATTGAATGAATTCATGTTATAGATGATTTATGGAAGTTGTTTTCATAGTGAATATAGTCGTTATGAAAGAGTCAACAGATAATTTCGTGGTCAATGCACCAAAAATAGTTCTTGTAATACGAAGGGGAGCCTAATTAGCTTAAGGTGATTAGAAAGTCTCATTATTTAGTAATTAAACAAGTTCACATTGGCATGAAATGCAATCTAAGATCAATGACTCATTTGGCTGATGGACGCAAATAGATTTGGAGTAAGAATGGTGTTGATACAGGTATGATTTAGTTAATATACTTCATTGTTTAGCAACATATGTCAATTTCATTCTCGCTGTATCAAAAAGTGTGTTTGGAATCAAAAGATTCGACTTGCTAACCAAAAATGATGGGAGGTACTCTTTATTTTAGAATTCATCCAATTAATATCAATAAGAAATGCAATTCAAGATCAAGAACTCTATTGTTTGTTATCGTTGAATGAATTCATGTTATAGACGATTCATGGAATTTGCTTTCATAATGAATATAGTCGTTGAGAAAGAGTCAACAGATAATTTCGTGGTCAATGCATGAAAACTAGTTCTTGTAACAAGAAGAGGAGCTTCATTAGCTTAAGTTGATTAGAAAGTCTCATTAATTAGGAATTAATCAAGTTCACATTAGCTCGAAATGGAAACCAAGATGAATGACACCTTTGGCTGATGGATGTAGACAGATTTGGAGTAATAATGGTGTTAATACTTGTTTGATTTAATTAATATACTTCATTGTTTAGCAACATATGTCAATTTCATTATCGCTGTATCAAAAAGTGTGTTGGCAAGCAAAACATTCGACTCGCTAGCCAGAAATGATGAGATGTACTCTTTATTTTAGAATTCAACCAATCAATATCAATAAGAGCTGCAATTCAAGATCAAGAACTCTATTGTTTGTTACAATTGAATGAATTCATGTTATAGATGATTTATGGAAGTTGTTTTCATAGTGAATATAGTCGTTATGAAAGAGTCAACAGATAATTTCGTGGTCAATGCACCAAAAATAGTTCTTGTAATACGAAGGGGAGCCTAATTAGCTTAAGGTGATTAGAAAGTCTCATTATTTAGTAATTAAACAAGTTAACATTGGCATGAAATGCAATCTAAGATCAATGACTCATTTGGCTGATGGACGCAAATAGATTTGGAGTAAGAATGGTGTTGATACAGGTATGATTTAGTTAATATACTTCATTGTTTAGCAACATATGTCAATTTCATTCTCGCTGTATCAAAAAGTGTGTTTGGAATCAAAAGATTCGACTTGCTAACCAAAAATGATGGGAGGTACTCTTTATTTTAGAATTCATACAATTAATATCAATAAGAAATGCAATTCAAGATCAAGAACTCTATTGTTTGTTATTGTTGAATGAATTCATGTTATAGACAATTCGTGGAATTTGCTTTGATAATGAATATGGTCGTTGAGAAAGAGTCAATAGCTAATTTCATGGTTAATGCATGAAAAATAGTTCTTGTAACAAGAAGACGAACCTAATTAGCTTAAGGTGATTAGCAATTTTCATTATTTAGTAATTAAACAGGTTAACATTGGCATGAAATGCAATCTAAGATCAATGACTCATTTGGCTGATGGACGCAAATAGATTTGGAGTAAGAATGGTGTTGATACAGGTATGATTTAGTTAATATACTTCATTGTTTAGCAACATATGTCAATTTCATTCTTTCTGTATCAAAAAGTGTGTTTGGAATCAAAAGATTCGACTTGCTAACCAAAAATGATGGGAGGTACTCTTTATTTTAGAATTCATCCAATTAATATCAATAAGAAATGCAATTCAAGATCAAGAACTCTATTGTTTGTTATCGTTGAATGAATTCATGTTATAGACGATTCATGGAATTTGCTTTCATAATGAATATAGTCGTTGAGAAAGAGTCAATGGATAATTTTGTGGTCAATGCATGAAAACTAGTTCTTGTAACAAGAAGAGGAGCTTCATTAGCCTAAGGTGATTAGAAAGTCTCATTAATTAGGAATTAATCAAGCACACATTAGCTCGAAATGGAAACCAAGATGAATGACACCTTTGGCTGATGGATGTAGACAGATTTGGAGTAATAATGGTGTTAATACTTGTTTGATTTAATTAATATACTTCATTGTTTAGCAACATATGTCAATTTTATTATCCCTGTATCAAAAAGTGTGTTTGCAATCAAAACATTCGACTCGCTAGCGAGAAATGATGAGAGGTACTCTTTATTTTAGAATTCAACCAATCAATATCAATAAGAGCTGCAATTCAAGATCAAGAACTCTATTATTTGTTACAATTGAATGAATTCATGTTTTAGATGATTTATGGAAGTTGTTTTCATAGTGAATATAGTCGTTATGAAAGAGTCAACAGATAATTTCGTGGTCAATGCACGAAAAATAGTTCTTGTAATACGAAGGGGAGCCTAATTAGCTTAAGGTGATTAGAAAGTCTCATTAATTAGGAATTAATTGAAGTTCACATTAGCTCGAAATGGAAACCAAGATGAATGACACCTTTGGCTGATGGATGTAGACAGATTTGGAGTAATAATGGTGTTAATACTTGTTTGATTTAATTAATATAGTTCATTGTTTAGCAACATATGTCAATTTCATTATCCCTGTAACAAAAAGTGTGTTTGCAATCAAAACATTCGACTTGCTAGCCAGAAATGATGAGAGGTACTCTTTATTTTAGAATTCAACCAATCAATATCAATAAGAGCTGCAATTCAAGATCAAGAACTCTATTGTTTGTTGCAATTGAATGAATTCATGTTATAGACGATTTATGGAAGTTGTTTTCATAGTGAATATAGTCGTTATGAAAGAGTCAACAGATAATTTCTTGGTCAATGCACGAAAAATAGTTCTTGTAATAAGAAGAGGAGCCTAATTAGCTGAAGTTGATTAGAAAGTGTCATTATTTAGAAATTAAACAAGTTCACATTGGCATGAAATGCAATCTAAGATCAATGACTCATTTGGCTGATGGACACAAATAGATTTGGAGTAAGAATGGTATTAATACAGGTATGATTTAGTTAATATACTTCATTGTTTAGCAACATATGTCAATTTCATTATCGCTGTATCAAAAAGTGTGTTTGGAATCAAAAGGTTCGACTTGCTAACCAGAAATGATGGGAGGTACTCTTTATTTTAGAATTCATCCAATTAATATCAATAAGAAATGCAATTCAGGATCAAGAACTCTATTGTTTGTTATCGGTGAATGAATTCATGTTATAGACGATTCATGGAATTTGCTTTCATAATGAATATAGTCGTTGAGAAAGAGTCAACAGCTAATTTCGTGGTCAATGCATGAAAAATAGTTCTTGTAAGAAGAAGATGAACCTAATTAGCTTAAGGTGATTAGCAATTCTCATTATTTAGTAATTAAACAGGTTAACATTGGCATGAAATGCAATCTAAGATCAATGACTCATTTGGCTGATGGACGCAAATAGATTTGGAGTAAGAATGGTGTTGATACAGGTATGATTTAGTTAATATACTTCATTGTTTAGCAACATATGTCAATTTCATTCTCGCTGTATCAAAAAGTGTGTTTGGAATCAAAAGATTCGACTTGCTAACCAAAAATGATGGGAGGTACTCTTTATTTTAGAATTCATCCAATTAATATCAATAAGAAATGCAATTCAAGATCAAGAACTCTATTGTTTGTTATCGTTGAATGAATTTATGTTATAGACGATTCATGGAATTTGCTTTCATAATGAATATAGTCGTTGAGAAAGAGTCAATGGATAATTTTGTGGTCAATGCATGAAAACTAGTTCTTGTAACAAGAAGAGGAGCTTCATTAGCCTAAGGTGATTAGAAAGTCTCATTAATTAGGAATTAATCAAGTTCACATTAGCTCGAAATGGAAACTAAGATGAATGACACCTTTGGCTGATGGATGTAGACAGATTTGGAGTAATAATGGTGTTAATACTTGTTTGATTTAATTAATATAGTTCATTATTTAGCAACATATGTCAATTTCATTATCCCTATATCAAAAAGTGTGTTGGCAAGCAAAACATTTGACTCGCTAGCCAGAAATGATGAGAGGTACTCTTTATTTTATAATTCAACCAATCAATATCAATAAGAGCTGCAATTCAAGATCAAGAACTCTATTGTTTGTTGCAATTGAATGAATTCATGTTATAGACGATTTATGGAAGTCGTTTTCATAGTGAATAGAGTCGTTATGAAAGAGGCAATGGATAATTTCATGGTCAATGCACGAAAAATAGTTCCTGTAATAAGAAGAGGAGCCTAATTAGCTTAAGGTGATTAGAAAGTCTCATTAATTAGGAATTAATCAATTTCACTTTAGCTCGAAATGGAAACCAAGATGAATGACACCTTTGGCTGATGGATGTAGACAGATTTGGAGTAATAATGGTGTTAATACTTGTTTGATTTAATTAATATAGTTCATTTTTTAGCAACATATGTCAATTTCATTATCCCTGTAACAAAAAGTGTGTTTGCAATCAAAACATTCGACTCGCTAGCCAGAAATGATGAGAGGTACTCTTTATTTTAGAATTCAACCAATCAACATCAATAAGAGCTGCAATTCAAGATCAAGAACTCTATTCTTTGTTGCAATTGAATGAATTCATGTTATAGACGATTTATGGAAGTCGTTTTCATAGTGAATATAGTCGTTATGAAAGAGGCAACGGATAATTTCATGGTCAATGCACGAAAAATAGTTCCTGTAATAAGAAGAGGAGCCTAATTAGCTTAAGGTGATTAGAAAGTCTCATTAATTAGGAATTAATCAAGTTCACATTAGCTCGAAATGGAAACTAAGATGAATGACAGCTTTGGCTGATGGATGTAGACAGATTTGGAGTAATAATGGTGTTAATACTTGTTTGATTTAATTAATATAGTTCATTGTTTAGCAACATATGTCAATTTCATTATCCCTGTAACAAAAAGTGTGTTTGCAATCAAAACATTTTACTCGCTAGCCAGAAATGATGAGAGGTACTCTTTATTTTAGAATTCAACCAATCAATATCAATAAGAGCTGCAATTCAAGATCAAGAACTCTATTGTTTGTTGCAATTGAATGAATTCATGTTATAGACGATTTATGGAAGTTGTTTTCATAGTGAATATAGTCGTTATGAAAGAGTCAACAGATAATTTCTTGGTCCATGCACGAAAAATAGTTCTTGTAAGAAGAAGAGGAGCCTAATTAGCTGACGTTGATTAGAAAGTCTCATTATTTAGAAATTAAACAAGTTCACATTGGCATGAAATGCAATCTAAGATCAATGACTCATTTGGCTGATGGACGCAAATAGATTTGGAGTAAGAATGGTATTAATACAGGTATGATTTAGTTAATATACTTCATTGTTTAGCAACATATGTCAATTTCATTATCGCTATATCAAAAAGTGTGTTTGGAATCAAAAGGTTCGACTTGCTAACCAGAAATGATGGGAGGTACTCTTTATTTTAGAATTCATCCAATTAATATCAATAAGAAATGCAATTCAGGATCAAGAACTCTATTTTTTGTTATCGTTGAATGAATTCATGTTATAGACGATTCATGGAATTTGCTTTCATAATGAATATAGTCGTTGAGAAAGAGTCAACAGCTAATTTCGTGGTCAATGCATGAAAAATAGTTCTTGTAAGAAGAAGAGGAACCTAATTAGCTTAAGGTGATTAGCAATTCTCATTATTTAGTAATTAAACAGGTTAACATTGGCATGAAATGCAATCTAAGATCAATGACTCATTTGGCTGATGGACGCAAATAGATTTGGAGTAAGAATGGTGTTGATACAGGTATGATTTAGTTAATATACTTCATTGTTTAGCAACATATGTCAATTTCATTCTCGCTGTATCAAAAAGTGTGTTTGGAATCAAAAGATTCGACTTGCTAACCAAAAATGATGGGAGGTACTCTTTATTTTAGAATTCATCCAATTAATATCAATAAGAAATGCAATTCAAGATCAAGAACTCTATTGTTTGTTATCGTTGAATGAATTCATGTTATAGACGATTCATGGAATTTGCTTTCATAATGAATATAGTCGTTGAGAAAGAGTCAATGGATAATTTTGTGGTCAATGCATGAAAACTAGTTCTTGTAACAAGAAGAGGAGCTTCATTAGCCTAAGGTGATTAGAAAGTCTCATTAATTAGGAATTAATCAAGTTCACATTAGCTCGAAATGGAAACTAAGATGAATGACACCTTTGGCTGATGGATGTAGACAGATTTGGAGTAATAATGGTGTTAATACTTGTTTGATTTAATTAATATAGTTCATTATTTAGCAACATATGTCAATTTCATTATCCCTATATCAAAAAGTGTGTTGGCAAGCAAAACATTTGACTCGCTAGCCAGAAATGATGAGAGGTACTCTTTATTTTATAATTCAACCAATCAATATCAATAAGAGCTGCAATTCAAGATCAAGAACTCTATTGTTTGTTGCAATTGAATGAATTCATGTTATAGACGATTTATGGAAGTCGTTTTCATAGTGAATAGAGTCGTTATGAAAGAGGCAATGGATAATTTCATGGTCAATGCACGAAAAATAGTTCCTGTAATAAGAAGAGGAGCCTAATTAGCTTAAGGTGATTAGAAAGTCTCATTAATTAGGAATTAATCAATTTCACTTTAGCTCGAAATGGAAACCAAGATGAATGACACCTTTGGCTGATGGATGTAGACAGATTTGGAGTAATAATGGTGTTAATACTTGTTTGATTTAATTAATATAGTTCATTTTTTAGCAACATATGTCAATTTCATTATCCCTGTAACAAAAAGTGTGTTTGCAATCAAAACATTCGACTCGCTAGCCAGAAATGATGAGAGGTACTCTTTATTTTAGAATTCAACCAATCAACATCAATAAGAGCTGCAATTCAAGATCAAGAACTCTATTGTTTGTTGCAATTGAATGAATTCATGTTATAGACGATTTATGGAAGTCGTTTTCATAGTGAATATAGTCGTTATGAAAGAGGCAACGGATAATTTCATGGTCAATGCACGAAAAATAGTTCCTGTAATAAGAAGAGGAGCCTAATTAGCTTAAGGTGATTAGAAAGTCTCATTAATTAGGAATTAATCAATTTCACTTTAGCTCGAAATGGAAACCAAGATGAATGACACCTTTGGCTGATGGATGTAGACAGATTTGGAGTAATAATGGTGTTAATACTTGTTTGATTTAATTAATATAGTTCATTGTTTAGCAACATATGTCAATTTCATTATCCCTGTAACAAAAAGTGTGTTTGCAATCAAAACATTCGACTCGCTAGCCAGAAATGATGAGAGGTACTCTTTATTTTAGAATTCAACCAATCAATATCAATAAGAGCTGCAATTCAAGATCAAGAACTCTATTGTTTGTTGCAATTGAATGAATTCATGTTATAGACGATTTATGGAAGTTGTTTTCATAGTGAATATAGTCGTTATGAAAGAGTCAACAGATAATTTCTTGGTCAATGCACGAAAAATAGTTCTTGTAAGAAGAAGAGGAGCCTAATTAGCTGACGTTGATTAGAAAGTCTCATTATTTAGAAATTAAACAAGTTCACATTGGCATGAAATGCAATCTAAGATCAATGACTCATTTGGCTGATGGACGCAAATAGATTTGGAGTAAGAATGGTATTAATACAGGTATGATTTAGTTAATATACTTCATTGTTTAGCAACATATGTCAATTTCATTATCGCTGTATCAAAAAGTGTGTTTGGAATCAAAAGGTTCGACTTGCTAACCAGAAATGATGGGAGGTACTCTTTATTTTAGAATTCAACCAATTAATATCAATAAGAAATCCAATTCAAGATCAAGAACTTGATTGTTTGTTGGAATTGAATGAATTCATGTTATAGACGATTCATGGACTTTGCTTTCATAATGAATATAGTCGTTGAGAAAGTGTCAATAGATAATTTCATGGTCAATGCATGAAAACTAGTTCTTGTAACAAGAAGAGGAGCTTCATTAGCTTAATGTCACGGAGTTAGGCTTGGACGTGCTTCGGACGTGCTAACCCGTGCGGCACTTAGTCGATCTTGCGAGAGAAGATGCCAAGTAAGCCTTGAAGAGTTCGAACGAACCAGCGGAAGACTTGTGGGAGGCAAGTAACCGAACAAGAAGAACTTGAGAGAGCTAGAGAGAGAGAGCACAAGAGCTTTGCAAGTGAACTTGTATTGAATGAATGAAGAGGTGATTTACAAATGAGAGGAGTGGGGGTATTTATAGTAGTTCTACCTCCTTGATGTGTGGCTATAATTTCTCTAGATCTAAAATATCTAAGATATTTACAAAAGAGAATACCTAAGCGCTTACCTAAGCGGGGTGCTTACCTAAGCGCTTACATAAGAGAGGCGCTTACATAAGCGCTTACCTAAGGGATGCGCTTACCTAAGCGCTTACATAAGTGAAGCGCTTACCTAAGCGCTTATGCAGAAGGTGACAATTGGGCTAGCTTTTGGGCCATTATTTGGGCCAGGCTCTCATCAATTGGACGGGCCGTGACATCCTCCCCCACTTAATCCTGCGACGTCCTCGTCGCATTCAGCCTTAAATTGCCGGATGTGATCGGCAAATTGCCAAAGCTGGTCTTCTCGTTCCCAACTAGCCTCGTGGTCTGGCAGAGCCTTCCATTTGACTAAGTACTCGATATAGTTGGGAACTCCCCTTCTCCGGATCACTCGATCAGCAAGGATGCATTCCACCTCCTTATTGAATTCGGTGACCACAGCAGTTGGTGCGCGCTTTGACTCATTTCGGCTTTGATCCTCTTCGTCTCCATGGAAAGGCTTTAGAAGACTTACATGAAAAACGTTATGGATCTTTAACTTTGGAGGGAGTTGGACTTGATAGGCGGCCTTTCCCACACGCTTGATGATGGGGAATGGTCCTTCGTACTTCCATACCAAGCCCTTATGTACCTTGCGTAGAGACTTGAATTGGTTGGGCAGCAACTTCACCATCACCATGTCTCCCGCAGTGTAGTCTTTTGGGCGTCGCTTCACATCAGCCCATCTCTTCATCTTCTTGGCCGCTTTGTCGAGGCAAGCCCTCGTTATATCTGCTTCCTCGTGCCATTCCTTTGCAAACTTAAAGGCAGACGGGTTGTTGCCAGTGTAGGGAGAGGAAATAGCACTTGGTGTGAGCGGTTGTTGTCCCATGACAATCTCAAACGGGCTCTTGGTTGTGGCCTCGCTCCTCTGAAGGTTGTATGAGAATTGGGCGGCATCGAGTAGCTTCGCCCAATCTCGTTGGTGAGCACTGACATAGTGCCTCAAATATTGCTCGAGCAAGGCATTGATTCGCTCAGTTTTGTCCATCGGTTTGAGGATGGAAGCTTGTTGAAAAGTTTAGCTCGGTTCCCAGCAACTTAAATAGCTCACGCAGAAATTTACCTGTAAAGCGGGGGGTCTCTGTCACTGATGATGCTCTTTGGCACTCCCCATAGCTTTACCACGTTCTTAAAGAACAAGCGAGTAGCTTCGTCCACCTTGCAATCAGCAGGAGCTGGAATGAAGGTGCCATATTTGCTAAACCGATCAACTACCACCATGATGCTTCCGCACCCTTCAGACTTTGGTAGAGCCACAATAAAATCCATCGAGACACTTTCCCAAGGCCTTTCGGGAGTGGGTAGTGGCTCAAGTAGACCGGCTAGTGACTGCTGTTCTACCTTGTCTTGTTGGCAAACCAAGCAAATTCGCACATAGGCCTCAACATCTGCATGCATATGCGGCCAGAAGTAATGTTGTTGGACAAGAGCAAGGGTTCGTGCCATACCTGGGTGACCAACCCATAGTGAATCGTGGCATTCCTTGAGGATCTCCTTCCGCAAGTTGCCCCACTTTGGCACGAAGACGTGGTTCCCTACCGTTGTCAAGACTCCATTGTTCACCCAAAATCAACGAGTCTTCCCCTCACTAGCCAACCTTAGCAGATTGTTGGCTAGTTTGTCTTGTCCAGTACCTTCCTTGATCCGTTCAAGGAGGTTGTTCGTAGGAGTACTAGTAGCAAGAGCCGCTAGTTCCGCCTTCCGACTCAACGCATCAGCAACTACGTTGGCTTGGCCCGGCTTGTATTGCAGTGTGTAGTCGAACTCCGCCAGGAAGTCTTGCCAACGAGCTTGCTTGGGACTGAGTTTCTTCTGTGTCTGAAAGTAGCTTGTAGCAACATTGTCAGTCATAATTACAAACTTACTTCCGAGGAGATAATGTCTCCAAGTGTGCAAGCAATGGATGACGGCAGTCATCTCCTTGTCCTGGATGGTATACCGTCTCTCCGTGTCGTTGAGCTTGCGGCTTTCATAGGCAATGGGATGCCTATCCTGCATCAAGACTCCTCCAATGGCGAAGTCGGATGCGTCAGTGTGGACTTCGAAAGGCTTTTCGTAGTCCGGTAGTGCCATAACGGGTTCTTCGGAGATTGCTTGCTTCAATCTCTCAAAGGAAGCTTGGCATTCTTCCGTCCAATGCCAAGTGCAGTTTTTCTTCAGCAAGTCGGTCAAGGGAGCGGCTACGGCAGAGTATCCCTTGATGAACCGACGATAGTAGTTGACAAGTCCCAGGAATGATCGCAATTCCGGGACTTTGGTTGGTGGCTCCCATTGTTGGATGGCTTGCACCTTTGCTGGATCCATCAACAATCTACCATCCTTGATTCGATGACCAAGGAAGTCCACCTCTTGCTTGGCAAACGAGCACTTCTCCTTTTTGACGAACAATTTGTTTACCCGTAGAGCTTGGAAGACTTGCTTGAGGTGCTCTACATGCTCCTCAAGTGTTTTACTGTATACAACAATGTCATCCAAATAAACTACCACGAATTTGTCCAGGAAAGGATGTAGTACCTGGTTCATGAGTGTGCAAAAGGTGGCTGGTGCGTTGGTGAGACCAAAGGGCATGACCAAGAACTCAAACGCTTCGTAGCGTGTTACACAGGTCATCTTTGGTTCATCACCTTGTGCTATGCGAACCTGGTAGTATCCTGATCGCAAATCCAGCTTGGTGAAGTATCTCGCCTTTCCGAGTTGGTCGAGAAGATCAGCTATCAAGGGTATGGGATACTTGTTCTTGATAGTAACCTTGTTCAATGCTCGGTAGTCGATACACATCCGTAGGGATCCGTCCTTCTTTTTCTGGAAGAGGACTGGGGCACCGAATGGGGCTTTCGATGGTCGAATGTAGCCCAAGTCGATCAAGTCGTGGAGCTGTTTCCTCAATTCAGCGAGCTCCGGAGGTGCCATACGGTAAGGAGCCATGGCAGGGGGTTTGGCACCGACTTCTAGCTCAATGTGGTGATCCACATCTCGCTTTGGTGGAAGCTTCTTAGGCAGCTCGGAAGGCATGACGTCCTTGAACTTGTTGAGGACGGCCTGAACTGGTTGTGGCAATACAGGAGTTGGTGTTGCTATGTCTTCCCCATCGTTTAGTTCTCTTATGGTAGCAACGTAGCCAGGACCCGACTTGAGACCCCGCTTGAATTGCAAGGCCGAGATCATCAATGGTTGAGATCTCTCCTTACGCTTCAAGGGGACTACACGGATCTTATGGTTGTCGACAACCACAAGAGAACGTGTAGCAGGAACAGGGAAAGCCAATGCTCCGCAAAAGAATGCAAGACCTAGCACCACTTTAAAATCATCCATGGGAACAACGGTAAAGTCTAACTTACCCATCCATTCGCCGATTTGGACAGCAACTCCGTGTGCCATGCCTTGGATAGGCTTTGCTCCTGAGTTTACCGATTTGATGGTACGCTTCCCTTCGTTAGTTTGAGGCCTAGACGTTTGGCCTCTTCAACATCCATGAAGTTGTGTGTTGCTCCCATATCCAGCATCGCACTAGCTGATTTGCCCTCGATGGCAAGATCAGCATACAGCAGTCCCTTCTCCTTGGCGACTGTTGGGGAGGAACGCTTTGAGAGATTACCCAATTGTTGGATAGATCCCATGTCTGCTTGGGCTTCTTCATCGGCCTTTTCTGGATCGAGTGCCGCCATCATCGCATTCATGGCTTTGCGTTTGGGGCAGTCCTTCACCCAGTGTGGTCCATCACAAATAAAACAAGGTTTAGGAGGGTTAGTCGAGTTGTGTTTACCTCCAGACTTCTTCTCATGCTTGGGACGGTCACTTGAGGGCCTTTGTTGTCCACCCTCATGGCGACCAGAATCCTGCTTCTTTTGCCCGACCTTCTCTCCCCCACTTTTGCCAGAGTTCGGCTTCTTGCTTTTGGAGTGACCAAAGTAGTTGACAAAGGTTTCCGCAGCGGCAATGGCAGCATCTAGGGTCTGCACATTACGCCTCTCCAACTCGACTCTTGCCCAGTCCTTCAAGCCGTCTTTGAAGTAGAAGAGTAGTTCCCTATCGGACATTTCGATTTCAAGCATGAGGGTAGTAAATTCTTTGATGTAGTCAGAAATACTACCTGTCTGACAAAGGTGACACAACTTCCTCCTCGCCTCACCGTCTACATTGTGAGGGACGAAGTACCTACGTACTTCAGCCTTGAATTGTTCCCAAGTGTCGATGATGCATAAGCCCTTCTCCCGTTCAGAGTGCTTCCTTCTCCACCAGAGTTGGGCGATATCTCTTAGAAAGATTGGGGCGTTGCCTATCCTAGCCAGATCGTCGACAACCCCCACGGCCTCGAAGTATTGCTCCAGGCTGAACAAGAAGTTCTCCACGGTAGTGGCGTTCCTTGTGCCGTTGTACATGGAAGGTTTTGGGACCTTCAAGCCATGTACCGCAGTGGAAGTGCTAGCAGTGGCAGCCGTACTAGCAAGTGAGCTGTTTCGACGAAAGGACTCCATCTCCCTACGAAGGGTATGAATCTCTCCTTCAACAAACTCACGAAGTTTAGACATACCTTGATTGATCATGAGTTTGGCAGCCTGAGTGACCTCCACATTATCATGGACCAAGTTATCAACTTGATCACTGAGATCCCCCACAAGAGAGTTTATGTCGAGGACACTCCTCTCTAGGGTACCAACACGTGAGTCTAAGGTCTCCTTGGCTGGAACCTTGGACTTGCCACGTTTGGCTGGAGCACGTTGCTCCTCACGTCCACGAGCTTCTTGCTCCATTGGTTGCTCCTCAAAAATAGTCTCAACAAATCCTTCTTCACCTGCCATATTCGCAACTCAAACAAGAACAGAGTAGGGACTAGGATTACCTTGCTCTGATACCACCTGTCACGGAGTTCGGCTTGGACGTGCTTCGGACGTGCTAACCCGTGCGGCACTTAGTCGATCTTGCGAGAGAAGATGCCAAGTAAGCCTTGAAGAATTCGAACGAACCAGCGGAAGACTTGTGGGAGGCAAGTAACCGAACAAGAAGAACTTGAGAGAGCTAGAGAGAGAGAGCACAAGAGCTTTGCAAGTGAACTTGTATTGAATGAATGAAGAGGTGATTTACAAATGAGAGGAGTGGGGGTATTTATAGTAGTTCTACCTCCTTGATGTGTGGCTATAATTTCTCTAGATCTAAAATATCTAAGATATTTACAAAAGAGAATACCTAAGCGCTTACCTAAGCGGGGTGCTTACCTAAGCGCTTACATAAGAGAGGCGCTTACCTAAGCGCTTACCTAAGGGATGCGCTTACCTAAGCGCTTACATAAGTGAAGCGCTTACCTAAGCGATTATGCAGAAGGTGACAATTGGGCTAGCTTTTGGGCCATTATTTGGGCCAGGCTCTCATCAATAGGACGGGCCGTGACATTAAGGTGATTAGAAAGTCCCATTAATTAGGAATTAATCAAGTTCACATTAGCTCGAAATGGAAACCAAGATGAATGACACCTTTGGCTGACGGATGTAGACAGATTTGGAGTAATAATGGTGTTAATACTTGTTTGATTTAATTAATATACTTCATTGTTTAGCAACATTTGTCAATTTCATTATCCCTATAACAAAAAGTGTGTTGGCAAGCAAAACATTCGACTCGCTAGCCAGAAATGATGAGAGGTACTCTTTATTTTAGAATTCAACAAAATCAATATCAATAAGAGCTGCAATTGAATGAATTCATGTTATAGACGATTTATGGAAGTTGTTTTCACAGTGAATATAGTCGTTATGAAAGAATCAACAGATAATTTCATGGTCAATGCACGAAAAATAGTTCTTGTAACAAGAAGAGGAACCTAATTAGCTTAAGGTTATTAGAAATTCTCATTATGTAGTAATTAAACAGGTTAACATTGGCATGAAATGCAATCCAAGATGAATGACTCATTTGGCTGATGGATGTAAGTAGATTTGTAGTAAGAATGGTGTTAATACAGGTATGATTTAGTTAATATACTTCATTGTTTAGCAACATATGTCAATTTCATTATGGCTGTATCAAAAAGTGTGTTTGGAATCAAAAGATTCGACTTGCTAACCAGAAATGATGGGAGGTACTCTTTATTTTAGAATTCAACCAATTAATATCAATAAGATATCCAATTCAAGATCAAGAAGTCTATTGTTTGTTGGAATTGAATGAATTCATGTTGTAGACGATTCATGGAATTTGCTTTCATAATGAATATAGTCGTTGAGAAAGAGTCAACAGATAATTTCATGGTCAATGCATGAAAATTAGTTCTTGTAACAAGAAGAGGAGCTTCATTAGCTTAAGGTGTTTAGAAAGTGTCATTAATTAGGAATTAATCAAGTTCACATTAGCTCGAAATGGAAACCAAGATGAATGACACCTTTGGCTGAAGGATGTAGACAGATTTGGAGTAATAATGGTGTTAATACTTGTTTGATTTAATTAATATACTTCATTGTTTAGCAACATATGTCAATTTTATTATCCCTATATCAAAAAGTGTGTTTGCAATCAAAACATTCGACTCGCTAGCGAGAAATGATGAGAGGTACTCTTTATTTTAGAATTCAACCAATCAATATTAATAAGAGCTACAATTCAAGATCAAGAACTCTATTGTTTGTTACAATTGAATGAATTCATGTTATAGATGATTTATGGAAGTTGTTTTCATAGTGAATATAGTCGTTATGAAAGAGTCAACAGATAATTTCGTGGTCAATGTACGAAAAATAGTTCTTGTATTAAGAAGGGGAGCCTAATTAGCTTAAGGTGATTAGAAAGTCTCATTATTTAGTAATTAAACAAGTTCACATTGGCATGAAATGCAATCTAAGATCAATGACTCATTTGGCTGATGGACGCAAATAGATTTGGAGAAAGAATGGTGTTGATACCGGTAATATTTAGTAAATATACTTCATTGTTTAGCAACATATGTCAATTTCATTCTCGCTTTATCAAAAAGTGTGTTTGGAATCAAAAGATTCGACTTGCTAACCAAAAATGATGGGAGGTACTCTTTATTTTAGAATTCATCCAATTAATATCAATAAGAAATGCAATTCAAGATCAAGAACTCTATTGTTTGTTATCATTGAATGAATTCATGTTATAAACGATTCGTGGAATTTGCTTTCATAATGAATATAGTCGTTGAGAAAGAGTCAATAGCTAATTTCATGGTTAATGCATGAAAAATAGTTCTTGTAACAAGAAGAGGAACCTAATTAGCTTAAGGTGATTAGCAATTCTCATTTTTTAGTAATTAAACAGGTTAACATTGGCAAGAAATGCAATCTAAGATCAATGACTCATTTGGATGATGGACGCAAATAGATTTGGAGTAAGAATGGTGTTGATACAGGTATGATTTAGTTAATATACTTCATTGTTTAGCAACATATGTCAATTTCATTCTCGCTGTATCAAAAAGTGTGTTTGGAATCAAAAAATTCGACTTGCTAACCAAAAATGATGGGAGGTACTCTTTATTTTAGAATTCATCCAATTAATATCAATAAGAAATGCAATTCAAGATCAAGAACTCTATTGTTTGTTATCGTTGAATGAATTCATGTTATAGACGATTCATGGAATTTGCTTTCATAATGAATATAGTCGTTGAGAAAGAGTCAACAGATAATTTCGTGGTCAATGCATGAAAAATAGTTCTTGTAACAAGAAGAGGAACCTAATTAGCTTAAGGTGATTAGCAATTCTCATTATTTAGTAATTAAACAGGTTAACATTGGCTTTAAATGCAATCTAAGATCAATGACTCATTTGGCTGATGGACGCAAATAGATTTGGAGTAAGAATGGGGTTAATACATTTATGATTTAGTTAATATTCTTCATTGTTTAGCAACATATGTCAATTTCATTATCGCTGTATGAAAAAGTGTGTTTGGAATCAAAAGATTCGACTTTCTAACCAGAAATGATGGGAGGTACTCTTTATTTTAGAATTCAACCAATTAATATCAATAAAAAATGCAATTCAAGTTCATGAACTCTATTGTTTGTTGGAATTGAATCAATTCATGTTATAGACGATTCATGGAATTTGCTTTCATAATGAATATAGTCGTTGAGAAAGAGTCAACAGATGATTTCATGGTCAATGCATGAAAAGTAGTTCTTGTAACAAGAAGAGGAGCTTCATTAGCTTAAGGTGATTAGAAAGTCACATTAATTAGGAATTAATCAAGTTCACATTAGCTCCAAATGGAAACCAAGATGAATGACACCATTGGCTAATGGATGTAGACAGATTTGGAGTAATAATGGTGTTAATACTTGTTTGCTTTAATTAATATACTTCATTTTTTGGCAACATATGTCAATTTCATTATACCTGTATCAAAAAGTGTGTTGGCAAGCAAAACATTCGACTCGCTAGCTACAAATGATGAGAGGTACTCTTTATTTTAGAATTCAACCAATCAATATCAATAAGAGCTGCAATTCAAGATCAGGAACTCTATTGTTTGTTGCAATTGAATGAATTCATGTTATAGACGATTTATGGTAGTTGTTTTCATAGTGAATATAGTTGTTATGAAAGAGTCAACAGATAATTTCATGGTCAATGCATGAAAAATAGTTCTTGTAACAAGAAGAGGAGTTTCATTAGCTTAAGGTGATTAGAAAGTCTCATTAATTAGGAATTAATCAAGTTCATATTAGCTCGAAATGGAAACCAAGATGAATGACACCTTTGGCTGATGGATGTAGACAGATTTGGAGTAATAATGGTGTTAATACTTGTTTGATTTAGTTAATATACTTCATTGTTTAGCAACATATGTCAATTTCATTATGGTTGTATCAAAATGTGTGTTTGGAATCAAAAGATTCGACTTGCTAACCAGAAATGATGGGAGGTACTCTTTATTTTAGAATTCAAACAATTAATATCAATAAGAAATGCAATTCAAGTTCAAGAACACTATTGTTTGTTGGAATTGAATGAATTCATGTTATAGACGATTCATGGAATTTGCTTTCATAATGAATATAGTCGTTAAAAAAGAGTGAACAGATAATTTCATGATCAATGCATGAAAAGTAGTTCTTGTAACAAGAAGAGGAGCTTCATTAGCTTAAGGTGATTAGAAAGTCTCATTAATTAGGAATTAATCAAGTTGACATTAGCTCGAAATGGAAACCAAGATGAATGACACCTTTGGCTAATGGATGTAGACAGATTTGGAGTAATAATGGTGTTAATACTTGTTTGATTTAATTAATATACTTCATTGTTTAGCAACATATGTCAATTTCATTATCCCTGTAACAAAAAGTGTGTTTCCAATCAAAACATTCAACTCGCTAGCCAGAAATGATGAGAGGTACTCTTTATTTTAGAATTCAACGAATCAATATCAATAAGAGCTGCAATTCAAGATCAAGAACTCTATTGTTTGTTGCAATTGAATGAATTCATGTTATAGACGATTTATGGAAGTTGTTTTCATTGTGAATATAGTCGTTATGAAAGAGTCAACTGATAACTTCATGGTCAATGCGCGAAAAATAGTTCTTGTAATAAGAAGAGGAGCCTAATTAGCTTAAGGTGATTAGAAAGTCTCATTATTTAGTAATTAAACAAGTTCACATTGGCATGAAATGCAATCTAAGATCAATGACTCATTTGGCTGATGGAGGCAAATAGATTTGTAGTAAGAATGGTGTTAATACAGGTATGATTTAGTTAATATACTTCATTGTTTAGCAACATATGTCAATTTCATTATGGCTGTATCAAAATGTGTGTTTGGAATCAAAAGATTCGACTTGCTAACCAGAAATGATGCGAGGTACTCTTTATTTTAGAATTCAACCAATTAATATCAATAAGATATCCAATTCAAGATCAAGAAGTCTATTGTTTGTTGGAATTGAATGAATTCATGTTGTAGACGATTCATGGAATTTGCTTTCATAATGAATATAGTCGTTGAGAAAGAGTCAAAAGATAATTTCAAGGTCAATGCATGAAAACTAGTTCTTGTAACAAGAAGAGGAGCTTCATTAGCTTAAGGTGTTTAGAAAGTTTCATTAATTAGGAATTAATCAAGTTCACATTAGCTCGAAATGGAAACCAAGATGAATGACACCTTTGGCTGATGGATGTAGACACATTTGGAGTAATAATGGTGTTAATACTTGTTTGATTTTATTAAAATACTTCATTGTTTAGCAACATATGTCAATTTCATTATCCCTGTAACAAAAAGTGTGTTTCCAATCAAAACATTCTACTCGCTAGCCAGAAATGATGAGAGGTACTCTTTATTTTAGAATTCAACGAATCAATATCAATAAGAGCTGCAATTCAAGATCAAGAACTCTATTGTTTGTTGCAATTGAATGAATTCATGTTATAGACGATTTATGTAAGTTGTTTTCATAGTGAATATAGTCGTTATGAAAGAGTCAACTGATAACTTCATGGTCAAAGCATGAAAAATAGTTCTTGTAACAAGAAGAGGAGCTTCATTAGCTTAAGGTGATTAGAAAGTCTCATTAATTAGGAATTGATCAAGTTCATATTAGCTCGAAATGGAAACCAAGATGAATGACACCTTTGGCTGATGGATGTAGACAGATTTGGAGTAATAATGGTGTTAATACTTGTTTGATTTAATTAATATACTTCATTGTTTAGCAACATATGTCAATTTCATTATCCTTGTAACAAAAATTGTGTTCGCAATCAAAACAATCGACTCGCTAGCCAGAAATGATGAGAGGTACTCTTTATTTTAGAATTCAACCAATCAATATCAATAAGATCTGCAATTCAAGATCAAGAACTCTATTGTTTGTTGCAATTGAATGAATTCATGTTGTAAACGATTTATGGTAGTTGTTTTCATGGTGAATATAGTCGTTATGAAAGAGTCAACAGATAATTTCATGGTCAATGCATGAAAAATAGTTCTTGTAACAAGAAGAGGGGCTTCATTAGCTTAAGGTGATTAGAAAGTCTCATTAATTAGGAATTAATCAATTTCACATTAGCTTGAAATGGAAACCAAGATGAATGACACCTTTGGCTGATGGATGTAGACAGATTTGGAGTAATAATGGTGTTAATACTTGTTTGATTTAATTAATATACTTCATTTTTTGGCAGCATATGTCAATTTCATTATACCTGTATCAAAAAGTGTGTTGGCAAGCAAAACATTCGAGTCGCTAGCCAGAAATGATGAGAGGTACTCTTTATTTAAGAATTCAACCAATCAATATCAATAAGAGCTGCAATTAAAGATCAAGAACTCTATTGTTTGTTGCAATTGAATGAATTCATGTTATAGACGATTTATGGAAGTTGTTTTCAAAGTGAATATAGTCGTTATGCAAGAGTCAACAGATAATTTCATGGTCAATGCATGAAAAATAGTTCTTGTAACAAGAAGAGGAGCTTCATTAGCTTAAGGTGATTAGAAAGTATCATTAATTAGGAATTAATCAAGTTCATATTAGCTCGAAATGGAAACCAAGATGAATGACACCTTTGGCTGATGGATGTAGACAGATTTGGAGTAATAATGGTGTTAATACTTGTTTGATTTAATTAATATACTTCATTGTTTAGCAACATATGTCAATTTCATTATCCATGTATCAAAAAGTGTGTTTGCAATCAAAACATTCGACCCGCTAGCCAGAAATGATGTGAGGTACTCTTTATTTTAGAATTCAACCAATCAATATCAATAAGAGCTGCAATTCAAGATCAAGAACTCTATTGTTTGTTGCAATTGAATGAATTCATGTTATAGACGATTCATGGAAGTTGTTTTCATAGTGAATATAGTCGTTATGAAAGAGTCAACAGATAATT
Organism: Ceriops zippeliana; assembly: GCA_037897445.1. Classification (NCBI taxonomy): domain Eukaryota; kingdom Viridiplantae; phylum Streptophyta; class Magnoliopsida; order Malpighiales; family Rhizophoraceae; genus Ceriops; species Ceriops zippeliana. Next base: position 15,529 of record JBAPLH010000353.1, on the reverse strand, counting down.
TCATGGTCAATGTACGAAAAATAGTTCTTGTAATAAGATGAGAAGCCGAATTAGCTTAAGGTGATTAGAAAGTCTCATTATTTAGTAATTAAACAAGTTCACATTGGCATGAAATGCAATCTAAGATCAATGACTCATTTGGCTGATGGACGCAAATAGATTTGTAGTAAGAATGGTGTTAATACAGGTATGATTTAGTTAATATTCTTCATTGTTTAGCAACATATGTCAATTTCATTATCGCTGTATCAAAAAGTGTATTTGGAATCAAAAGATTCGACTTGCTAACCAGAAATGATGCGAGGTACTCTTTATTTTAGAATTCAACCAATTAATATCAATAAGAAATGCAATTCAAGATCAAGAACTCTATTGTTTGTTGGAATTGAATGAATTCAAGTTATAAACGATTAATGGAATTTTCTTTCATAATGAATATAGTCGTTGAGAAAAAGTCAACAGATAATTTCATGGTCAATGCATGAAAAGTAGTTCTTGTAACAAGAAGAGGAGCTTCATTAGCTTAAGGTGATTAGAAAGCCTTATTAATTAGGAATTAATCAAGTTCACATTAGCTCGAAATGGAAACCAAGATGAATGACACTTTTGGCTGATGGATGTAGACAGATTTGGAGTAATAATGGTGTTAATACTTGTTTGATTTAATTAATATACTTAATTGTTTAGCAACATATGTCAATTTCATTATCGCTGTATCAAAAAGTGTGTTTGAAATCCAAAGATTCGACTTGCTAACCAGAAATGATGGGAGGTACTCTTTATTATAGAATTCAACCAATTAATATCAATAAGAAATGTAATTCCAGTTCAAGAACTCTATTGTTTGTTGGAATTGAATGAATTCATGTTATAGACGATTCATGGAATTTGCTTTCATAATGAATATAGTCGTTGAGAAAGAGTCAACAGATAATTTCATGGTCAATGCATGAAAACTAGTTCATGTAACAAGATGAGGAGCTTCATTAGCTTAAGGTGTTTAGAAAGTGTCATTAATTAGGAATTAATCAAGTTCACATTAGCTCGAAATGGAAACCAAGATGAATGACACCTTTGGCTGATAGATGTAGACAGATTTGGAGTAATAATGGTGTTAATACTTGTTTGATTTAATTAATATACTTCATTGTTTAGCAACATATGTCAATTTCATTATCCGTGTATCAAAAAGTGTGTTTCCAATCAAAACATTCGACTCGCTAGCGAGAAATGATGAGAGGTACTCTTTATTTTAGAATTCAAACAATCAATATCAATAAGAAATGCAATTCAAGTTCAAGAACTCTATTGTTTGTTGCAATTGAATGAATTCATGTTATGGACGATTTATGGAAGTTGTTTTCATAGTGAATATAGTCGTTATGAAAGAGTCAACTGATAACTTCATGTTCAATGCATGAAAAATAGTTCTTGTAACAAGAAGAGGAGCTTCATTAGCTTAAGGTGATTAGAAAGTCTCATTAATTAGGAATTGATCAAGTTCATATTAGCTCGAAATGGAAACCAAGATGAATGACACCTTTGGCTGATGGATGTAGACAGATTTGGAGTAACAATGGTGTTAATACTTGTTTGATTTAATTAATATACTTCATTGTTTAGCAACATATGTCAATTTCATTATCCTTGTAACAAAAATTGTGTTCGCAATCAAAACAATCGACTCGCTAGCCAGAAATGAAGAGAGGTACTCTTTATTTTAGAATTCAACCAATCAATATCAATAAGATCTGCAATTCAAGATCAAGAACTCTATTGTTTGTTGCAATTGAATGAATTCATGTTGTAGACGATTTATGGTAGTTGTTTTCATAGTGAATATAGTCATTATGAAAGAGTCAACAGATAATTTCATGGTCAATGCATGAAAAATAGTTCTTGTAACAAGAAGAGGAGCTTCATTAGCTTAAGGTGACTAGAAAGTCTCATTAATTAGGAATTAATCAATTTCACATTAGCTTGAAATGGAAACCAAGATGAATGACACCATTGGCTGATGGATGTAGACAGATTTGGAGTAATAATGGTGTTAATACTTGTTTGATTTAATTAATATACTTCATTTTTTGGCATCATATGTCAATTTCATTATACCTGTATCAAAAAGTGTGTTGGCAAGCAAAACATTCGAGTCGCTAGCCAGAAATGATGAGTGGTACTCTTTATTTTAGAATTCAACCAATCAATATCAATAAGAGCTGCAATTAAAGATCAAGAACTCTATTGTTTGTTGCAATTGAATGAATTCATGTTATAGACGATTTATGGAAGTTGTTTTCAAAGTGAATATAGTCGTTATGCAAGAGTCAACAGATAATTTCATGGTCAATGTATGAAAAATAGTTCTTGTAACAAGAAGAGGAGCTTCATTAGCTTAAGGTGATTAGAAAGTATCATTAATTAGGAATTAATCAAGTTCACATTAGCTCGAAATGGAAACCAAGATGAATGACACCTTTGGCTGATGGATGTAGACAGATTTGGAGTAATAATGGTGTTAATACTTGTTTGATTTAATTAATATACTTCATTGTTTAGCAACATATGTCAATTTCATTATCCCTGTATCAAAAAGTGTGTTTGCAATCAAAACATTCGACCCGCTAGCCAGAAATGATGTGAGGTACTCTTTATTTTAGAATTCAACCAATCAATATCAATAAGAGCTGCAATTCAAGATCAAGAACTCTATTGTTTGTTGCAATTGAATGAATTCATGTTATAGACGATTCATGGAAGATGTTTTCATAGTGAATATAGTTGTTATGAAAGAGTCAACAGATAATTTCATGGTCAATGTACGAAAAATAGTTCTTGTAATAAGATGAGGAGCCGAATTAGCTTAAGGTGATTAGAAAGTCTCATTATTTAGTAATTAAACAAGTTCACATTGGCATGAAATGCAATCTAAGATCAATGACTCATTTGGCTGATGGACGCAAATAGATTTGGAGTAAGAATGGTGTTAATACAGGTATGATTTAGTTAATATTCTTCATTGTTTAGCAACATATGTCAATTTCATTATCGCTGTATCAAAAAGTGTATTTGGAATCAAAAGATTCGACTTGCTAACCAGAAATGATGTGAGGTACTCTTTATTTTAGAATTCAACCAATTAATATCAATAAGAAATGCAATTCAAGATCAAGAACTCTATTGTTTGTTGGAATTGAATGAATTCATGTTATAGACGATTCATGGAATTTGCTTTCATAATGATTATAGTCGTTGAGAAAAAGTCAACAGATAATTTCATGGTCAATGCATGAAAACTAGTTCTTGTAACAAGAAGAGGAGCTTCATTAGCTTAAGGTGATTAGAAAGCCTCATTAATTAGGAATTAATCAAGTTCACATTAGCTCGAAATGGAAACCAAGATGAATGACACCTTTGGCTGATGGATGTAGATAGATTTGGAGTAATAATGGTGTTAATACTTGTTTGATTTAATTAATATACTTCATTGTTTAGCAACATATGTCAATTTCATTATCCCTGTATCAAAAAGTGTGTTTGCAATCAAAACATTAGACTCGCTAGCCAGAAATGATGAGAGGTACTCTTTAATTCAGAATTCAACCATTCAATATCAATAAGAGCTGCAATTCAAGATCAAGAACTCTATTGTTTGTTGGAATTGAATAAATTCATGTCATAGACAATTCATGGAATTTGCTTTCATAATGAAGATAGTCGTTATGAAAGAGTCAACAGATAATTTCATGGTCAATGCTTGAAAAGTAGTTCTTGTAACAAGAAGAGGAGCTTCATTAGCTTAAGGTGATTAGAAAGTCTCATTAATTAAGAATTAATCAAGTTCACATTAGCTCGAAATGGAAACCAAGATGAATGATACCTTTGGCTGATGGATGTAGACAGATTTGGAGTAATAATGGTGTTAATACTTGTTTGATTTAATTAATATACTTCATTGTTTAGCAACATTTGTCAATTTCATTATCCCTGTATCAAAAAGTGTGTTTGCAAGCAAAACATTCGACTTGCTAGCTAGAAATGATGAGAGGTACTCTTTATTTTAGAATTCAACCAATCAATATCAATAAGAGCTGCAATTCAAGATCAAGAACTCTATTATTTGGTGCAATTGAATGATATCATGTTATAGACAATTTATGGACGTTGTTTTCATAGTGAATATAGTCGTTATGAAAGAGTCAACAGATAATTTCATGGTCAATGCACGAAAAATAGTTCTTGTAATAAGAAGAGGAGCCTAATTAGCTTAAGGTGATTAGAAAGTCTCATTAATTAGGAATTAATCAATTTCACATTATCTCGAAATGGAAACCAAGATGAATGACAACTTTGGCTGATGGATGTAGACAGATTTGGAGTAATAATGGTGTTAATACTTGTTTGATTTAATTAATATACTTCATTGTTTAGCAACTTATGTCAATTTCATTATCCTTGTAACAAAAAGTGTGTTTGCAATCAAAACAATCGACTTGCTACCCAGAAATGATGAGAGGTACTCTTTATTTTAAAATTCAACCAATCAATATCAATAAGAGCTGCAATTCAAGATCAAGAACTCTATTGTTTGTTGCAATTGAATGAATTCATGTTATAGACGATTTATGGAAGTTGTTTTCATAGTGAATATAGTACTTATGAAAGAGTCAACAGATAATTTCATGGTCAATGCACGAAAAATAGTTCTTGTAATAAGATGAGGAGCCTAATTAGCTTAAGGTGATTAGAAAGTCTCATTATTTAGTAATTAAACAAGTTCACATTGGCATGAAATGCAATCTAAGATCAATGACTCATTTGACTGATGGACGCAAATAGATTTGGAGTAAGAATGGTGTTAATACAGGTATGATTTAGTTAATATTCTTCATTGTTTAGCAACATATGTCAATTTCATTATCGCTGTATCAAAAAGTGTGTTTGGAATCAAAAGATTCGACTTGCTAACCAAAAATGATGGGAGGTACTCTTTATTTTAGAATTCATCCAATTAATATCAATAAGAAATGCAATTCAAGATCAAGAACTCTATTGTTTGTTATCGTTGAATGAATTCATGTTGTAGACGATTCGTGGAATTTGCTTTCATAATGAATATAGTCGTTGAGAAAGAGTCAATAGCTAATTTCATGGTTAATGCATTAAAAATAGTTCTTGTAACAAGAAGAGGAGCCTAATTAGCTTAAGGTGATTAGCAATTCTCATTATTTAGTAATTAAACAGGTTAACATTGGCATGAAATGCAATCTAAGATCAATGACTCATTTGGCTGATGGACGCAAATAGATTTGAAGTAAGAATGGTGTTAATACAGGTATGATTTAGTTAATATACTTCGTTGTTTAGCAACATATGTCAATTTCATTATCGCTGTATCAAAAAGTGTGTTTGGAATCAAAAGATTCGACTTTCTAACCAGAAATGATGAGAGGTACTCTTTATTTTAGAATTCAACCAATTAATATCAATAAAAAATGAAATTCAAGTTCAAGAACTCTATTGTTTGTTGGAATTGAATGAATTCATGTTATAGACGATTCATGGAATTTGCTTTAATAATGAATATAGTCGATGAGAAAGAGTGAACAGATAATTTCATGATCAATGCATGAAAAGTAGTTCTTGTAACAAGAAGAGGAGCTTCATTAGCTTAAGGTGATTGGAAAGTCACATTAATTAGGAATTAATCAAGTTCACATTACCTCGAAATGGAAACCAAGATGAATCACAACATTGGCTAATGGATGTAGACAGATTTGGAGTAATAATGGTGTTAATACTTGTTTGATTTAATTAATATACTTCATTTTTGGGCAACATATGTCAATTTCATTATACCTGTATCAAAAAGTGTGTTGGCAAGCAAAACATTTGACTCGCTAGCCAGAAATGATGAGAGGTACTCTTTATTTAAGAATTCAACCAATCAATATCAATAAGAGCTGCAATTCAAGATCAAGAACTCTATTGTTTGTTGCAATTGAATGAATTCATGTTATAGACGATTTATGGAAGTTGTTTTCATAGTGAATATAGTCGTTATGAAAGAGTCAACTGATAACTTCATGGTCAATGCATGAAAAATAGTTCTTGTAACAAGAAGAGGAGCTTCATTAGCTTAAGGTGATTAGAAAGTCTCATTAATTAGGAATTGATCAAGTTCATATTAGCTCGAAATGGAAACCAAAATGAATGACACCTTTGGCTGATGGATGTAGACAGATTTGGAGTAATAATGGTGTTAATACTTGTTTGATTTAATTAATATACTTCATTGTTTAGCAACATATGTCAATTTCATTATCCTTGTAACAAAAATTGTGTTCGCAATCAAAACAATCGACTCGCTAGCCAGAAATGATGAGAGGTACTCTTTATTTTAGAATTCAACCAATCAATATCAATAAGATCTACAATTCAAGATCAAGAACTCTATTGTTTGTTGCAATTGAATGAATTCATGTTGTAGACGATTTATGGTAGTTGTTTTCATAGTGAATATAGTCGTTATGAAAGAGTCAACAGATAATTTCATGGTATGAAAAATAGTTCTTGTAACAAGAAGAGGAGCTTCATTAGCTTAAGGTGATTAGAAAGTCTCATTAATTAGGAATTAATCAATTTCACATTAGCTTGAAATGGAAACCAAGATGAATGACACCATTGGCTGATGGATGTAGACAGATTTGGAGTAATAATGGTGTTAATACTTGTTTGATTTAATTAATATACTTCATTTTTTGGCATCATATGTCAATTTCATTATACCTGTATCAAAAAGTGTGTTGGCAAGCAAAACATTCGAGTCGCTAGCCAGAAATGATGAGAGGTACTCTTTATTTTAGAATTCAACCAATCAATATCAATAAGAGCTGCAATTAAAGATCAAGAACTCTATTGTTTGTTGCAATTGAATGAATTCATGTTATAGACGATTTATGGAAGTTGTTTTCAAAGTGAATATAGTCATTATGCAAGAGTCAACAGATAATTTCATGGTCAATGCATGAAAAATAGTTCTTGTAACAAGAAGAGGAGCTTCATTAGCTTAAGGTGATTAGAAAGTATCATTAATTAGGAATTAATCAAGTTCATATTAGCTCGAAATGGAAACCAATATGAATGACACCTTTGGCTGACGGATGTAGACAGATTTGGAGTAATAATGGTGTTAATACTTGTTTGATTTAATTAATATACTTCATTGTTTAGCAACATATGTCAATTTCATTATCCCTGTATCAAAAAGTGTGTTTGCAATCAAAACATTCGACCCGCTAGCCAGAAATGATGTGAGGTACTCTTTATTTTAGAATTCAACCAATCAATATCAATAAGAGCTGCAATTCAAGATCAAGAACTCTATTGTTTGTTGCAATTGAATGAATTCATGTTATAGACGATTCATGGAAGTTGTTTTCATAGTGAATATAGTCGTTATGAAAGAGTCAACAGATAATTTCATGGTCAATGTACGAAAAATAGTTCTTGTAATAAGATGAGGAGCCGAATTAGCTTAAGGTGATTAGAAAGTCTCATTATTTAGTAATTAAACAAGTTCACATTGGCATGAAATGCAATCTAAGATCAATGACTCATTTGGCTGATGGACGCAAATAGATTTGGAGTAAGAATGGTGTTAATACAGGTATGATTTAGTTAATATTCTTCATTGTTTAGCAACATATGTCAATTTCATTATCGCTGTATCAAAAAGTGTATTTGGAATCAAAAGATTCGACTTGCTAACCAGAAATGATGCGAGGTACTCTTTATTTTAGAATTCAACCAATTAATATCAATAAGAAATGCAATTCAAGATCAAGAACTCTATTGTTTGTTGGAATTGAATGAATTCATGTTATAGACGATTCATGGAATTTGCTTTCAAAATGAATATAGTCGTTGAGAAAGAGTCAACAGATAATTTCATGGTCAATGCATGAAAAGTAGTTCTTGTAACAAGAAGAGGAGCTTCATTAGCTTAAGGTGTTTAGAAAGCCTCATTAATTAGGAATTAATCAAGTTCACATTAGCGTGAAATGGAAACCAAGATGAATGACACCTTTGGCTGATGGATGTAGACAGATTTGGAGTAATAATGGTGTTAATACTTGTTTGATTTAATTAATATACTTCATTGTTTAGCAACATTTGTCAATTTCATTATCCCTGTATCAAAAAGTGTGTTTGCAAGCAAAACATTCGACTCGCAAGCTAGAAATGATGAGAGGTACTCTTTATTTTAGAATTCAACCAATCAATATCAATAAGAGCTGCAATTCAAGATCAAGAACTCTATTATTTGGTGCAATTGAATGATATCATGTTATAGACAATTTATGGACGTTGTTTTCATAGTGAATATAGTCGTTATGAAAGAGTCAACAGATAATTTCATGGTCAATGCACGAAAAATAGTTCTTGTAATAAGATGAGGAGCCTAATTAGCTTAAGGTGATTAGAAAGTCTCATTAATTCGGAATTAATCAATTTCACATTATCTCGAAATGGAAACCAAGATGAATGACAACTTTGGCTGATGGATGTAGACAGATTTGGAGTAATAATGGTGTTAATACTTGTTTGATTTAATTAATATACTTCATTGTTTAGCAACTTATGTCAATTTCATTATCCTTGTAACAAAAAGTGTGTTTGCAATCAAAACAATCGACTTGCTACCCAGAAATGATGAGAGGTACTCTTTATTTTAGAATTCAACCAATCAATATCAATAAGAGCTGCAATTCAAGATCAAGAACTCTATTGTTTGTTGCAATTGAATGAATTCATGTTATAGACGATTTATGGAAGTTGTTTTCATAGTGAATATAGTCCTTATGAAAGAGTCAACAGATAATTTCATGGTCAATGCACGAAAAATAGTTCTTGTAATAAGATGAGGAGCCTAATTAGCTTAAGGTGATTAGAAAGTCTCATTATTTAGTAATTAAACAAGTTCACATTGGCATGAAATGCTATCTAAGATCAATGACTCATTTGACTGATGGACACAAATAGATTTGGAGTAAGAATGGTGTTAATACAGGTATGATTTAGTTAATATTCTTCATTGTTTAGCAACATATGTCAATTTCATTATCGCTGTATCAAAAAGTGTGTTTGGAATCAAAAGATTCGACTTGCTAACCAAAAATGATGGGAGGTACTCTTTATTTTAGAATTCATCCAATTAATATCAATAAGAAATGCAATTCAAGATCAAGAACTCTATTGTTTGTTATCGTTGAATGAATTCATGTTATAGACGATTCGTGGAATTTGCTTTCATAATGAATATAGTCGTTGAGAAAGAGTCAATAGCTAATTTCATGGTTAATGCATGAAAAATAGTTCTTGTAACAAGAAGAGGAGCCTAATTAGCTTAAGGTGATTAGCAATTCTCATTATTTAGTAATTAAACAGGTTAACATTGGCATGAAATGCAATCTAAGATCAATGACTCATTTGGCTGATGGACGCAAATAGATTTGAAGTAAGAATGGTGTTAATACAGGTATGATTTAGTTAATATACTTCGTTGTTTAGCAACATATGTCAATTTCATTATCGCTGTATCAAAAAGTGTGTTTAGAATCAAAAGATTCTACTTTCTAACCAGAAATGATGGGAGGTACTCTTTATTTTAGAATTCAACCAATTAATATCAATAAAAAATGAAATTCAAGTTCAAGAACTCTATTGTTTGTTGGAATTGAATGAATTTATGTTATAGACGATTCATGGAATTTGCTTTCATAATGAATATAGTCGATGAGAAAGAGTGAACAGATAATTTCATGGTCAATTCATGAAATGTAGTTCTTGTAACAAGAAGAGGAGCTTCATTAGCTTAAGGTGATTGGAAAGTCACATTAATTAGGAATTAATCAAGTTCACATTACCTCGAAATGGAAACCAAGATGAATCACACCATTGGCTAATGGATGTAGACAGATTTGGAGTAATAATGGTGTTAATACTTGTTTGATTTAATTAATATACTTCATTTTTGGGCAACATATGTCAATTTCATTATACCTGTATCAAAAAGTGTGTTGGCAAGCAAAACATTTGACTCGCTAGCCAGAAATGATGAGAGGTACTCTTTATTTTAGAATATAACCAATCAATATCAATAAGAGCTACAATTCAAGATCAAGAACTCTATTGTTTGTTGCAATTGAATGAATTCATGTTACAGACGATTTATGGTAGTTGTTTTCATAGTGAATATAGTCATTATGAAAGAGTCAACAGATAATTTCATGGTCAATGCATGAAAAATAGTTCTTGTAACAAGAAGAGGAGATTCATTAGCTTAAGGTGATTAGAAAGTCTCATTAATTAGGAATTAATCACGTTCACATTAGCTAGAAATGGAAACCAAGATGAATGACACCTTTGGCCGATGGATGTAGACAGATTTGGAGTAATAATGGTGTTAATACTTGGTTGATTTTATTAAAATACTTCATTGTTTAGCAACATACGTCAATTTCATTATCCCTGTAACAAAAAGTGTGTTTGCAATCAAAACATTCGACTCGCTAGCCAGAAATGATGAGAGGTACTCTTTATTTTAGAATTCAACCAATCAATATCAATAAGAGCTGCAGTTCAAGATCAAGAACTCTATTGTTTGTTGCAATTGAATGAATTCATGTTATAGACGATTTATGGAAGGTGTTTTCATAGTGAATGTAGTCGTTATGAAAGAGTCAACAGATAACTTCATGGTCAATGCATGAAAAATAGTTCTTGTAACAAGAAGAGGAGCTTCATTAGCTTAAGGTGATTAGAAAGTCTCATTAATTAGGAATTAATCAAGTTCACATTAGCTCGAAATGGAAACCAAGATGAATGACACCTTTGGCTGATGGATGTAGACAGATTTGGAGTAATAATGGTGTTAATACTTGTTTGATTTTGTTAATATACTTCATTGTTTAGCAACATATGTCAATTTCATTATCCCTGTATCAAAAAGTGTGTTGGCAAGCAAAACATTCGACTCGTAGCCAGAAATGATGAGAGGTACTCTTTATTTTAGAATTCAACCAATCAATATCAATAAGCGCTGCAATTCAAGATCAAGAACTCTATTGTTTGTTGCATGTGAATAAATTCATGTTATAGACGATTTATGGAAGTTGTTTTCATAGTGAATATAGTCGTTATGAAAGAGTCAACAGATAATTTCATGGTCAATGCACGAAAAATAGATCTTGTAATAAGAAGAGGAGCATAATTAGCTTAAGGTGATTAGAAAGTCTCATTATTTAGTAATTAAACAAGTTCACATTGGCATGAAATGCAATCTAAGATCAATGACTCATTTGGCTGATGGACGCAAATAGATTTGTAGTAAGAATGGTGTTAATACAGGTATGATTTAGTTAATATACTTCATTGTTTAGCAACATATGTCAATTTCATTATGGCTGTGTCAAAATGTGTGCTTGGAATCAAAAGATTCGACTTGCTAACCAGAAATGATGGGAGGTACTCTTTTTTTTAGAATTCAACCAATTAATATCAATAAGATATCCAATTCAAGATCAAGAACTCTATTGTTTGTTGGAATTGAATGAATTCATGTTATAGACGATTCATGGAATTTGCTTTCATAATGAATATAGTCGTTGAGAAAGAGTCAACAGATAATTTCATGGTCAATGCATGAAAACTAGTTCTTGTAACAAGAAGAGGAGCTTCATTAGCTTAAGGTGTTTAGAAAGTTTCATTAATTAGGAATTAATCAAGTTCACATTAGCTCGAAATGGAAACCAAGATGAATGACACCTTTGGCTGATGGATGTAGACAGATTTGGAGTAATAATGGTGTTAATACTTGTTTGATTTAATTAATATACTTCATTGTTTAGCAACATATGTCAATTTCATTATCCGTGTAACAAAAATTGTGTTCGCAATCAAAACAATCGACTCGCTAGCCAGAAATGATGAGAGGTACTCTTTATTTTAGAATTCAACCAATCAATATCAATAAGATCTGCAATTCAAGATCAAGAACTCTATTGTTTGTTGCAATTGAATGAATTCATGTTATAGACGATTTATGGTAGTTGTTTTCATAGTGAATATAGTCGTTATGAAAGAGTCAACAGATAATTTCATGGTCAATGCATGAAAAATAGTTCTTGTAACAAGAAGAGGAGCTTCATTAGCTTAAGGTGATTAGAAAGTCTCATTAATTAGGAATTAATCAAGTTCACATTAGCTTGAAATGGAAACCAAGATGAATGACACCATTGGCTGATGGATGTAGACAGATTTGGAGTAATAATGGTGTTAATACTTGTTTGATTTAATTAATATACTTCTTTTTTTGGCAACATATGTCAATTTCATTATACCTGTATCAAAAAGTGTGTTGGCAAGCAAAACATTCGAGTCGCTAGCCAGAAATGATGAGAGGTACTCTTTATTTTAGAATTCAACCAATCAATATCAATAAGAGCTGCAATTAAAGATCAAGAACTCTATTGTTTGTTGCAATTGAATGAATTCAGGTTTTAGACGATTTATGGAAGTTGTTTTCATAGTGAATATAGTCATTATGAAAGAGTCAATAGATAATTTCATGGTGAATGGATGAAAAATAGTTCTTGTAACAAGAAGAGGAGCTTCATTAGCTTAAGGTGATTAGAAAGTATGATTAATTAGGAATTAATCAAGTTCATATTAGCTAGAAATGGAAACCAAGATGAATGACACCTTTGGCTGATGGATGTAGACAGATTTGGAGTAATAATGGTGTTAATACTTGTTTGATTTAATTAATATACTTCATCGTTTAGCAACATATGTCAATTTCATTATCCCTGTATCAAAAAGTGTGTTTGCAATCAAAACATTCGACCCGCTAGCCAGAAATGATGTGAGGTACTCTTTATTTTAGAATTCAACCAATCAATATCAATAAGAGCTGCAATTCAAGATCAAGAACTCTATTGTTTGTTGCAATTGAATGAATTCATGTTATAGACGATTCATGGAAGTTGTTTTCATAGTGAATACAGTCGTTATGAAAGAGTCAACAGATAATTTCATGGTCAATGCACGAAAAATAGTTCTTGTAATAAGATGAGGAGCCTAATTAGCTTAAGGTGATTAGAAAGTCTCATTATTTAGTAATTAAACAAGTTCACATTGGCATGAAATGCAATCTAAGATCAATGACTCATTTGGCTGATGGACGCAAATTGATTTGGAGTAAGAATGGTGTTAATACAGGTATGATTTAGTTAATATTCTTCATTGTTTAGCAACATATGTCAATTTCATTATCGCTGTATCAAAAAGTGTATTTGGAATCAAAAGATTCGACTTGCTAACCAGAAATGATGCGAGGTACTCTTTATTTTAGAATTCAACCAATTAATATCAATAAGAAATGCAATTCAAGATCAAGAACTCTATTGTTTGTTGGAATTGAATGAATTCATGTTATAGACGATCAATGGAATTTGCTTTCATAATGAATATAGTCGTTGAGAAAGAGTCAACAGATAATTTCATGGTCAATGCATGAAAAGTAGTTCTTGTAACAAGAAGAGGAGCTTCATTAGCTTAAGGTGATTAGAAAGCCTCATTAATTAGGAATTAATCAAGTTCACATTAGCTCGAAATGGAAACCAAGATGAATGACACCTTTGACTGATGGATGTAGATAGATTTGGAGTAATAATGGTGTTAATACTTGTTTGATTTAATTAATATACTTCATTGTTTAGCAACATATGTCAATTTCATTATCCTAGTATCAAAAAGTGTGTTTGCAATCAAAACATTAGACTCGCTAGCCAGAAATGATGAGAGGTACTCTTTAATTCAGAATTCAACCAATCAATATCAATAAGAGCTGCAATTCAAGATCAAGAACTCTATTGTTTGTTGGAATTGAATGAATTCATGTCATAGACGATTCATGGAATTTGCTTTCATAATGAATATAGTCGTTATGAAAGAGTCAACAGATAATTTCATGGTCAATGCTTGAAAAGTAGTTCTTGTAACAAGAAGAGGAGCTTCATTAGCTTAAGGTGATTAGAAAGTCTCATTAATTAAGAATTAACCAAGTTCACATTAGCTCGAAATGGAAACCAAGATGAATGATACCTTTGGCTGAAGGATGTAGACAGATTTGGAGTAATAATGGTGTTAATACTTGTTTGATTTAATTAATATACTTCATTGTTTAGCAACATATGTCAATTTCATTTTCCTTCTAACAAAAAGTGTGTTTGCAAGCAAAACATTCGACTCGCTAGCTAGAAATGATGAGAGGTACTCTTTATTTTAGAATTCAACCAATCAATATCAATAAGAGCTGCAATTCAAGATCATGAACTCTATTGTTTGTTGCAATTGAATGAATTCATGTTATAGACGATTTATGGACGTTGTTTCATAGTGAATATAGTCTAATTATGAAAGAGTCAACAGATAATTTCATGGTCAATGCACAAAAAATAGTTCTTGTAATAAGAAGAGGAGCCTAATTAGCTTAAGATGATTAGAAAGTCTCATTAATTAGGAATTAATCAATTTGACATTATCTCGAAATGGAAACCAAGATGAATGACACCTTTGGCTGATGGATGTAGACAGATTTGGAGTAATAATGTTGTTAATACTTGTTTGATTTAATTAATATACTTCATTGTTTAGCAACTTATGTCAATTTCATTATCCTTGTAACAAAAAGTGTGTTTGCAATCAAAACAATCGGCTTGCTAGCCAGAAATGATGAGAGGTACTCTTTATTTTAGAATTCAACCAATCAATATCAATAAGAGCTGCAATTCATGATCAAGAACTCTATTGTTTGTTGCAATTGAATGAATTCATGTTATAGACGATTTATGGAAGTTGTTTTCATAGTGACTATAGTCCTTATGAAAGAGTCAACAGATAATTTCATGGTCAATGCACGAAAAATAGTTCTTGTAATAAGATGAGGAGCCTAATTAGCTTAAGGTGATTAGAAAGTTTCATTATTTAGTAATTAAACAAGTTCACATTGGCATGAAATGCAATCTAAGATCAATGACTCATTTGGCTGATGGACGCAAATAGATTTGGAGTAAGAATGGTGTTAATACAGGTATGATTTAGTTAATATTCTTCATTGTTTAGCAACATATGTCAATTACATTTTCGCTGTATCAAAAAGTGTGTTTGGAATCAAAAGATTCGACTTGCTAACCAGAAATGATGCGAGGTACTCTTTATTTTAGAATTCAAGCAATTAATATCAATAAGATATCCAATTCAAGATCAAGAACTCTATTGTTTGTTGGAATTGAATGAATTCATGTTATAAACAATTCCTGGAATTTTCTTTCATAATGAATTTAGTCGTTGAGAAAGAGTCAACAGATAATTTCATGGTCAATGCATGAAAACTAGTTCTTGTAACAAGAAGAGGAGCTTCATTAGCTTAAGGTGTTTAGAAAGTTTCATTTAATTAGGACTT
>JBAPLH010000352.1:0-28290 GCA_037897445.1 Ceriops zippeliana | reverse complement strand
TATTGCATGAAAAGTAGTCCTGTTAATAATAACAGGAGCCTAATTCTCATGAGGTGATTAGAATGTCTCATGATTTAGGAATTAAACAAGTTCACATATGTAAGAAATGCAAACCATGATGACTGACTCCTTTGGTTGATAGATTTAAATAGATTTAGTTTTTTAATGCTCTTTATACTTGTTTGATTCTATTAATATACTAGGTTGTTTAGCCATATGTGTTAATTTCATGATCAATGTGTCAAAAAGTGTATTTGGGGTCAAAAGAGGAGCCTTGCTATTGACAAATGATGGGAGGCAATATCTAATTTTGAATTAAACAATTAATATCAATAACAAAAGAAATTTAAGATCTAGGACTCCATTGTTTGTTGAATTGAAAGTATTCATGATATAGATGGTCCATGGGCATTTTTTTCATAAAGAATATACTCATTATGGTTGAGGCAAAATTTAATTTCAAGGTTATTGCATGAAACATAGTCCTTGTAACAATAAGAGGAGCCTAATTCACATGAGGATATTAGAATGTCTCATCATTTAGGAATTAAACTAGTTCACTTATGTAAGAAATGCAAACCATGATGACTGACTCCTTTGGTTGATGGATTTAAATAGATTTAGTGTTTTAATGCTCTTTATACTTGTTTGATTCTTTTAATATACTAGGTTGTTTAGCCACATGTATTAATATCATGATCAATGTGTCAAAAAGTGTGTTTGGGGTCAATAGAGTAGCCTTGCTAATGACAAATGATGGGAGGCAATATCTAATTTTGAATTCAACAATTAATATCAATAAGAAATGAAATTTAAGATCAAGGACTCCATTGCTTATTAAATTGAATGAATTCATCATATAGATGGTCCATAGGCATTTTTTTCATAAATAATATACTCATTAAGGTTTAGGCAAAATTTAATTTGAAGGTTACTGCATGAAAAATATTCTGTTAATAATAAGAGGAGCCTAATTCTCATGAGATGATTAGAATGTCTCATGATTTAGGAATTAAACAAATTCACATATGTAAGAAATGCAAACCATGATGACTGACTCCTTTGGTTGATTAATTGAAATAGATTTAGTGTTTTAATGATCTTTATACTTGTTTGATTGTATTAATATACTAGGTTGTTTAGCCACATGCGTTAATTTCATGATCAATGTGTCAAAAAGTGTGTTTGGGGTCAAAAGAGGAGCCTTGCTAATGACAAATGATGGGAGGCAATATCTAATTTTGAATTCAACAATTAATATCAATAAGAAATGAAATTTAAGATCAAGGACTCCATTGTTTGTTAAATTGAATGAATTCATGATATAGATGGTCCATGGTCATTTTTTTCATAAAGAATATACTCATTAAGGTTAAGGCAAAATTTAATTTCAAGGTTATTGCATGAAAAATAGTCCTGGCAATAATAAAAGGAGCCTACTTCACATGAGGTGATTAGAATGTCTCATGATTTAGGAATTAAACCAGTTGACATAAGTAGGAAATGCAAACCATGATGACTGTCTCCTTTGGTTGATTGATTTAAATAAATTTAGTGTTTTAATGCTCTTTATACTTGTTTGATTGTATTAATATACTAGGTTGTTTAGCCACATGTGTTAATTTCATGATCAATGTGTCAAAAATTGTGTTTGGTGTAAAAATCGGAGCCTTGCTAATGACAAATGATGGGAGGCAATATCGAATTTTGAATTCAACAATTAATATCAATAAGAAATGAAATTTAAGATCAAGGACTCCATTGCTTATTAAATTGAATGAATTCATCATATAGATGGTCCATAGGCATTTTTTTCATAAATAATATACTCATTAAGGTTAAGGCAAAATTCAATTTGAAGGTTAGTGCATGAAAAATAGTCCTGTTAATAATAAGAGGAGCCTAATTCACATGAGGTGATTAGAATGTCTCATGATTTAGGAATTAAACCAGTTGAGATAAGTAGGAAATGCAAACCATGATGACTGACTCCTTTCGTTGATTGATTTAAATAAATTTAGTGTTTTAATGCTCTTTATACTTGTTTGATTGTATTAATATACTAGGTTGTTTAGCCACATGTGTTAATTTCATGATTAATGTATCAAAAATTGTGTTTGGTGTAAAAATCGGAGCCTTGCTAATGACAAATGATGGGAGGCAATATCGAATTTTGAATTCAACAATTAATATCAATAAGAAATGAAATTTAAGATCAAGGACTCCATTGCTTATTAAATTGAATGAATTCATGACATAGATGGTCCATAGGCATTTTTTTCATAAATAATATACTCATTAAGGTTAAGGCAAAATTCAATTTGAAGGTTATTGCATGAAAAATAGTCCTGTTAATAATAAGAGGAGCCTAATTCTCATGAGGTGATTAAAATGTCTCATGATTTAGGAATTAAACAAGTTCACATATGTAAGAAATGCAAACCACGATGACTGACTCCTTTGGTTGATTGATTTAAATAGATTTAGTGTTTTAATGCTCTTTATACTTGTTTGATTCTATTAATATACTAGGTTGTTTTGCCACATGTGTTAATTTCATGATCAATGTGTCAAAAAGTGTGTTTGGGGTCAAAAGAGGAGCCTTGCTATTGACAAATGATGGGTGGCAATATCTAATTTTGAATTCGACAATTAATATCAATAACAAATGAAATTTAAGATCTAGTACTCCATTGTTTGTTGAATTGAAAGAATTCATGATATAGATGGTCCATGGGCATTTTTTTTCATAAAGAATATACTCATTATGGTTGAGGCAAAATTTAATTTCAAGGTTATTGCATGAAAAATAGTCCTGGTAACAATAAGAGGAGTCTAATTCACATAAGGTGATTAGAATGTCTCATGATTTAGGAATTAAACCAGTTCACATATGTAAGAAATGCAAACCATGATGACTAACTCCTTTGGTTGATGGATTTAAATAGATTTAGTGTTTTAATGCTCTTTATACTTGTTTGATTTTATTAATATACTAGGTTGTTTAGCCACATGTGTTAATTTCATGATCAATGTGTCAAAAAATGTTTTTGGGGTCAATAGAGGAGCCTTGGTAAGGACAAATGATTTGAAGCAATATCTAATTTTGAATTCAACAATTAATATCAATAAGAAATGAAATTTAAGATCAAGGACTCCATTGTTTATTAAATTGAATGAATTCATGATATAGATGGTCCATAGGCATTTTTTTCATAAAGAATATACTCATTATGGTTGAGGCAAAATTTAATTTCAAGGTTATTGCATGAAAAATAGTCCTGGTAACAATAAGAGGATTCTAATTCACATGAGGTGATTAGAATGTCTCATGATTTATGAATTAAACCATTTCACTTATGTAAGAAATGCAAACCATGATGACTGACTACTTTGGTTAATTGATTTAAATAAATTTAGTGTTTTAATGCTCTTTATACTTGTTTGATTGTATTAATATACTTGGTTGTTTAGCCACATGTGCTAATTTCATGATCAATGTGTCAAAAACTGTGTTTGGGGTCAATAGAGGAGCCATGCTAATGACAAATGATGGGAGGCAATATCTAATTTTGAATTCAACATTTAATATCAAAAAGAAATGAAATTTAAGATCAAGGACTCCATTGCTTATTAAATTGAATGAATTCATGATATAGATGGTCCATAGGCATTTTTTTCATAAATAATATACTCATTAAGGTTAAGGCAAAATTTAATTTGAAGGTTATTGCATGAAAAATATTCTGTTAATAATAAGAGGAGCCTAATTCTCATGGGGTGATTAGAATGTCTCATGATTTAGGAATTAAACAAGTTCACATATGTAAGAAATGCAAACCATGACGACTGACTCCTTTGGTTGATTGAATTAAATAGATTTAGTATTTTAAACATCTTTATACTTGTTTGATTCTATTAATATACTAGGTTGTTTAGCCACATGCGTTAATTTCATGATCAATGTGTCAAAAAGTGTGTTTGGGGTCTAAAGAGGAGCCTTGCTATTGACAAATGAGTGGGAGGCAATATCTAATTTTGAATTCAACAATTAATATCAATAACAAATGAAATTTAAGATCTAGTACTCCATTGTTTGTTGAATTGAATGAATTCATGATATAGATGGTCCATGGGCATTTTTTTCATAAAGAATATACTCATTATGGTTGAGGCAAAATTTAATTTCAAGGTTATTGCATGAAATATAGTCCTGGTAACATAAGAGGAGTCTAATTCACATGAGGTGATTAGAATGTCTCATGATTTAGGAATTAAACAAGTTCACATATGTAAGAAATGCAAACCATGATGACTGACTCCTTTGGTTGATTGATTTAAATAGATTTAGTGTTTTAATGATCTTTATACTTGTTTGATTGTATTAATATACTAGGTTGTTTAGCCACATGCGTTAATTTCATGATCAATGTGTCAAAAAGTGTGTTTGGGGTCAAAAGAGGAGCCTTGCTAATGACAAATGATGGGAGGCAATATCTAATTTTGAATTCAACAATTAATATCAATAAGAAATGAAATTTAAGATCAAGGACTCCATTGTTTGTTAAATTGAATGAATTCATGATATAGATGGTCCATGGTCATTTTTTTCATAAAGAATATACTCATTAAGGTTAAGGCAAAATTTAATTTCAAGGTTATTGCATGAAAAATAGTCCTGGCAATAATAAAAGGAGCCTACTTCACATGAGGTGATTAGAATGTCTCATGATTTAGGAATTAAACCAGTTGACATAAGTAGGAAATGCAAACCATGATGACTGACTCCTTTGGTTGATTGATTTAAATAAATTTAGTGTTTTAATGCTCTTTATACTTGTTTGATTGTATTAATATACTAGGTTGTTTAGCCACATGTGTTAATTTCATGATCAATGTGTCAAAAATTGTGTTTGGTGTAAAAATCGGAGCCTTGCTAATGACAAATGATGGGAGGCAATATCGAATTTTGAATTCAACAATTAATATCAATAAGAAATGAAATTTAAGATCAAGGACTCCATTGCTTATTAAATTGAATGAATTCATGATATAGATGGTCCATAGGCATTTTTTTCATAAATAATATACTCATTAAGGTTAAGGCAAAATTCAATTTGAAGGTTATTGCATGAAAAATAGTCCTGTTAATAATAAGAGGAGCCTAATTCACATGAGGTGATTAGAATGTCTCATGATTTAGGAATTAAACCAGTTGAGATAAGTAGGAAATGCAAACCATGATGACTGACTCCTTTGGTTGATTGATTTAAATAAATTTAGTGTTTTAATGCTCTTTATACTTGTTTGATTGTATTAATATACTAGGTTGTTTAGCCACATGTGTTAATTTCATGATCAATGTATCAAAAATTGTGTTTGGTGTAAAAATCGGAGCCTTGCTAATGACAAATGATGGGAGGCAATATCGAATTTTGAATTCAACAATTAATATCAATAAGAAAATGAAATTTAAGATCAAGGACTCCATTGCTTTATTAAATTGAATGAATTCATGATATAGATGGTCCATAGGCATTTTTTTCATAAATAATATACTCATTAAGGTTTAAGGCAAAATTTAATTTGAAGGTTATTGCATGAAAAATAGTCCTGTTAATAATAAGAGGAGCCTAATTCTCATGAGGTGATTAGAATGTCTCATGATTTAGGAATTAAACAAGTTCACATATGTAAAGAAATGCAAACCATGATGACTGACTCCTTTGGTTGATTGATTTAAATAGATTTAGTGTTTTAATGCTCTTTATACTTGTTTGATTCTATTAATATACTAGGTTGTTTAGCCACATGTGTTAATTTCATGATCAATGTGTCAAAAAAAGTGTGTTTGGGGGTCAAAAGAGGAGCCTTGCTATTGACAAATGATGGGAGGCAATATCTAATTTTGAATTCAACAATTAATATCAATAACAAATGAAATTTAAGATCTAGGACTCCATTGTTTGTTAAATTGAAAGAATTCATGATATAGATGGTCCATGGGCATTTTTTTTCATAAAGAATATACTCATTATGGTTGAGGCAAAATTTAATTTCAAGGTTATTGCATGAAAAATAGTCCTGGTAACAATAAGAGGAGTCTAATTCACATGAGGTGATTAGAATGTCTCATGATTTAGGAATTAAACCAGTTCACATATGTAAGAAATGCAAACCATGATGACTGACTGACTCCTTTGGTTGATTGATTTAAATAGATTTAGTGTTTTAATGCTCTTTATACTTGTTTGATTTTATTAATATACTAGGTTGTTTAGCCACATGTGTTAATTTTCATGATCAATGTGTCAAAAAAATGTGTTTGGGGTCAATAGAGGAGCCTTGCTAATGACAAATGATGATGAGGCAATATCTAATTTTGAATTCAACAATTAATATCAATAAGAAATGAAATTTAAGATCAAGGACTCCATTGTTTATTAAATTGAATGAATTCATGATATAGATGGTCCATAGGCATTTTTTTTTCATAAAGAATATACTCATTAAGGTTGAGGCAAAATTTAATTTCAAGGTTATTGCATGAAAAATAGTCCTGGTAACAATAAGAGGAGCCTAATTCACATGAGGTGATTAGAATGTCTCATGATTTAGGAATTAAAACCAGTTCACTTATGTAAGAAATGCAAACCATGATGACTGACTCCTTTGGTTGATTGATTTAAATAAATTTAGTGTTTTAATGCTCTTTATACTTGTTTGATTTATTTAATATACTAGGTTGTTTAGCCACATGTGTTAATTTCATGATCAATGTGTCAAAAAATGTGTGTTTGGGGGGTCAATAGAGGAGCCTTGCTAATGACAAATGATGGGAGGCAATATCTAATTTTGAATTCAACAATTTAATATCAAAAAGAAATGAAATTTAAGATCAAGGACTCCATTGTTTATTAAATTGAATGAATTCATGATATAGATGGTCCATAGGCATTTTTTTTCATAAATAATATACTCATTAAGGTTAAGGCAAAATTTTAATTTGAAGGTTATTGCATGAAAAAATAGTCCTGTTAATAATAAGAGGAGCCTAATTCTAATTCTCATGAGGTGATTAGAATGTCTCATGATTTAGGAATTAAACAAGTTCACATATGTAAGAAATGCAAACCATGATGACTGACTCTCTTTGGTTGATTGATTTAAATAGATTTAGTGTTTTAATGCTCTTTATACTTGTTTGATTCTATTAATATACTAGGTTGTTTAGCCACATGTGTTAATTTCATGATCAATGTGTCAAAAAGTGTGTTTGGGGGTCAAAAGAGGAGCCTTGCTATTGACAAATGATGGGAGGCAATATCTAATTTTGAATTCAACAATTAATATCAATAACAAATGAAATTTAAGATCTAGTACTCCATTGTTTGTTGAAATTGAATGAATTCATGATATAGATGGTCCATGGGCATTTTTTTTCATAAAAGAATATACTCATTATGGTTGAGGCAAAATTTAATTTCAAGGTTATTGCATGAAAAATATAGTCCTGGTAACAATAAGAGGAGTCTAATTCACATGAGGTGATTAGAATGTCTCATGATTTAGGAATTAAACACAGTTTCACATATGTAAGAAATGCAAACCATGATGACTGACTCCTTTGGTTGATTGATTTAAATAGATTTAGTGTTTTAATGCTCTTTATACTTGTTTGATTCTATTAATATACTAGGTTGTTTAGCCACATGCGTTAATTTCATGATCAATGTGTCAAAAAGTGTGTTTGGGGTCAAAAGAGGAGCCTTGCTAATGACAAATGATGGGAGGCAATATCTAATTTTGAATTCAACAATTAATATCAAATAAGAAATGAAATTTAAGATCAAGGACTCCATTGTTTGTTAAATTGAATGAATTCATGATATAGATGGTCCATGGGCATTTTTTTTCATAAAGAATATACTCATTAAGGTTAAGGCAAAATTTAATTTCAAGGTTATTGCATGAAAAATAGTCCTGGCAATAATAAAAGGAGCCTAATTCACATGAGGTGATTAGAATGTCTCATGATTTAGGAATTAAACCAGTTCACATATGTAAGAAATGCAAACCATGATGACTGACTCCTTTGGTTGATTGATTTAAATAAATTTAGTGTTTTAATGCTCTTTATACTTGTTTGATTCTATTAATATACTAGGTTGTTTAGCCACATGTGTTAATTTCATGATCAATGTGTCAAAAAGTGTGTTTGGGGTCAAAAGAGGAGCCTTGCTAATGACAAATGATGGGAGGCAATATCTAATTTTGAATTCAACAATTAATATCAATAAGAAATGAAATTTAAGATCAAGGACTCCATTGTTTTATTAAATTGAATGAATTCATGATATAGATGGTCCATAAGCATTTTTTTCATAAATAATATACTCATTAAGGTTAAGGCAAAATTCAATTTGAAGGTTACTGCATGAAAAATAGTCCTGGTAATAATAAGAGGAGCCTAATTCACATGAGGTGATTAGAATGTCTCATGATTTAGGAATTAAACCAGTTTCACTTATGTAAGAAATGCAAAACCATGATGACTGACTCCTTTGGTTGATTGATTTAAATAAATTTAGTGTTTTAATGCTCTTTATACTTGTTTGATTCTATTAATAATACTAGGTTGTTTAGCCACATGTGTTAATTTCATGATCAATGTGTCAAAAAAAATGTGTTTGGTGTCAAAAAGAGGAGCCTTGCTAATGACAAATGATGGGAGGCAATATCTAATTTTGAATTCAACAATTAATATCAATAAGAAATGAAATTTAAGATCAAGGACTCCATTGCTTATTAAATTGAATGAATTCATGATATAGATGGTCCATAGGCATTTTTTTCATAAATAATATATACTCATTAAGGTTAAGGCAAAATTCAATTTGAAGGTTATTGCATGAAAAATAATAGTCCTGTTAATAATAAGAGGAGCCTAATTCTCATGAGGTGATTAGAAATGTCTCATTATTTAGGAATTAAACAAGTTCACATATGTAAGAAATGCAAACCATGATGACTGACTCCTTTGGTTGATTGATTTAAATAGATTTAGTGTTTTAATGCTCTTTATACTTGTTTGATTCTATTAATATACTAGGTTGTTTTGCCACATGTGTTAATTTCATGATCAATGTGTCAAAAAAATGTGTGTTTGGGGTCAAAAGAGGAGCCTTGCTATTGACAAATGATGGGAGGCAATATCTAATTTTGAATTCAACAATTAATATCAATAACAAATGAAATTTAAGATCTAGGACTCCATTGTTTGTTGAATTGAAAGAATTCATGATATAGATGGTCCATGGGCATTTTTTTTCATAAAGAATATACTCATTATGGTTGAGGCAAAATTTAATTTCAAGGTTATTGCATGAAAAATAGTCCTGGTAACAATAAGAGGAGTCTAATTCACATGAGGTGATTAGAATGTCTCATGATTTAGGAATTAAACCAGTTCACATTATGTAAGAAATGCAAACCATGATGACTGACTCCTTTGGTTGATGGATTTAAATAGATTTAGTGTTTTAATGCTCTTTATACTTGTTTGATTTTTTAATATACTAGGTTGTTTTTAGCCACATGTGTTAATTTCATGATCAATGTGTCAAAAAATGTTTTTGGGTCAATAGAGGAGCCTTGCTAATGACAAATGATGGGAGGCAATATCTAATTTTGAATTCAACAATTAATATCAATAAGAAATGAAATTTAAGATCAAGGACTCCATTGTTTATTAAATTGAATGAATTCATGATATAGATGGTCCATAGGCATTTTTTTTCATAAAGAATATACTCATTAAGGTTGAGGCAAAATTTAATTTCAAGGTTATTGCATGAAAAATAGTCCTGGTAAACAATAAGAGGAGCCTAATTCACATGAGGTGATTAGAATGTCTCATGATTTAGGAATTAAACCAGTTTTCACTTATGTAAGAAATGCAAACCATGATGACTGACTCCTTTGGTTGATTGATTTAAATAAATTTAGTGTTTTAAATGCTCTTTATACTTGTTTGATTCTATTAATATACTAGGTTGTTTAGCCACATGTGTTAATTTCATGATCAATGTGTCAAAAAAAAACTGTGTTTGGGGTCAATAGAGGAGCCATGCTAATGACAAATGATGGGAGGCAATATCTAATTTTGAATTCAACAATTAATATCAAAAAGAAATGAAATTTAAGATCAAGGACTCCATTGCTTATTAAATTGAATGAATTCATGATATAGATGGTCCATAGGCATTTTTTTCATAAATAATATACTCATTAAGGTTAAGGCAAAATTTAATTTGAAGGTTATTGCATGAAAAATAGTCCTGTTAATAATAAGAGGAGCCTAATTCTCATGGGGTGATTAGAATGTCTCATGATTTAGGAATTAAACAAGTTCACATATGTAAGAAATGCAAACCATGATGACTGACTCCTTTGGTTGATTGATTTAAATAGATTTAGTGTTTTAATGATCTTTATACTTGTTTGATTCTATTAATATACTAGGTTGTTTAGCCACATGTGTTAATTTCATGATCAATGTGTCAAAAAGTGTGTTTGGGGTCAAAAGAGGAGCCTTGCTATTGACAAATGATGGGAGGCAATATCTAATTTTGAATTCAACAATTAATATCAATAAGAAATGAAATTTAAGATCAAGTACTCCATTGTTTATTGAATTGAATGAATTCATGATATAGATGGTCCATGGGCATTTTTTTCATAAAGAATATACTCATTATGGTTGAGGCAAAATTTAATTTCAAGGTTATTGCATGAAATATAGTCCTGGTAACAATAAGAGGAGTCTAATTCACATGAGGTGATTAGAATGTCTCATGATTTATGAATTAAAACCAGTTCACTTATGTAAGAAATGCAAACCATGATGACTGACTACTTTGGTTGATTGATTTAAATAAATTTAGTGTTTTAATGCTCTTTATACTTGTTTGATTCTTTTAATATACTAGGTTGTTTGTCCACATGTGTTAATTTCATGATCAATGTGTCAAAAAGTGTGTTTGGGGTCAATAGAGTAGCCTTGCTAATGACAAATGATGGGAGGCAATATCTAATTTTTGAATTCAACAATTAATATCAAAAAGAAATGAAATTTAAGATCAAGGACTCCATTGCTTATTAAATTGAATGAATTCATGATATAGATGGTCCATAGGCATTTTTTTTCATAAATAATATACTCATTAAGGTTAAGGCAAAATTTTAATTTGAAGGTTATTGCATGAAAAATATATTTTTGTTAATAATAAGAGGAGCCTAATTCTCACATGAGGTGATTAGAATGTCTCATGATTTAGGAATTAAACAAGTTCACATATGTAAGAAATGCAAACCATGATGACTGACTCCTTTGGTTGATTGATTTAAATAGATTTAGTGTTTTAATGATCTTTATACTTGTTTGATTCTATTAATATACTAGGTTGTTTAGCCACATGCGTTAATTTGATGATCAATGTGTGAAAAAGTGTGTTTGGGGTCAAAAGAGGGGACTTGCTAATGACAAATGATGGGAGGCAATATCTAATTTTGAATTCAACAATTAATATCAATAAGAAATGAAATTTAATATCAAGGACTCCATTGTTTGTTAAATTGAATGAATTCATGATATAGATGGTCCATGGTCATTTTTTTCATAAAGAATATACTCATTAAGGTTAAGGCAAAATTTAATTTCAAGGTTATTGCATGAAAAATAGCCCTGGCAATAATAAGAGGTGCCTAATTCACATGAGGTGATTAGAATGTCTCATGATTTAGGAATTAAACCAGTTCACATATGTAAGAAATGCAAACCATGATGACTGACTCCTTTGGTTGATTGATTTAAATAAATTTAGTGTTTTAATGCTCTTTATACTTGTTTGATTGTATTAATATACTAGGTTGTTTAGCCACATGTGTTAATTTCTTGAACAATGTGTCAAAAATTGTGTTTGGTATAAAAATCGGAGCCTTGCTAATGACATATGATGGGAGGCAATGTCTAATTTTGAATTCAACAATTAATATCAATAATAAATGTCCAAGGTCCATATTCTAATTCACATGAGGTGATTGGAATGTCTCATGATTTAGGAATTAAACCATTTCACTTATGTAAGAAATGCAAACCACGATGACTGACTACTTTGGTTAATTGATTTAAATAAATTTAGTGTTTTAATGCTCTTTATACTTGTTTGATTGTATTAATATACTTGGTTGTTTAGCCACATGTGCTAATTTCATGATCAATGTGTCAAAAACTGTGTTTGGGGTCAATAGAGGAGCCTTGCTAATGGCAAATGATGGGAGGCAATATCTAATTTTGAATTCAACAATTAATATCAAAAAGAAATGAAATTTAAGATCAAGGACTCCATTGCTTATTAAATTGAATGAATTCATGATATAGATGGTCCATAGGCATTTTTTTTCATAAATAATATATACTCATTAAGGTTAAGGCAAAATTCAATTTTGAAGGTTATTGCATGAAAAAAATAGTCCTGTTAATAATAAGAGGAGCCTAATTCTCATGAGGTGATTAGAATGTCTCATGATTTAGGAATTAAACAAGTTCACATATGTAAGAAATGCAAACCATGATGACTGACTCCTTTGGTTGATTGATTTAAATAGATTTAGTGTTTTAATGCTCTTTATACTTGTTTGATTCTATTAATATACTAGGTTGTTTTTAGCCACATGTGTTAATTTCATGATCAATGTGTCAAAAAGTGTGTTTGGGGTCAAAAGAGGAGCCTTGCTATTGACAAATGATGGGAGGCAATATCTAATTTTGAATTCAACAATTAATATCAATAACAAATGAAAATGAAATTTAAGATCTAGTACTCCATTGTTTGTTGAATTGAATGAGATTTCATGATATAGATGGTCCATGGGCATTTTTTTTCATAAAGAATATACTCATTATGGTTGAGGCAAAATTTAATTTCAAGGTTATTGCATGAAAAATAGTCCTGGTAACAATAAGAGGAGTCTAATTCACATGAGGTGATTAGAATGTCTCATGATTTAGGAATTAAACCAGTTCACATATGTAAGAAATGCAAACCATGATGACTGACTCCTTTGGTTGATGGATTTAAATAGATTTAGTGTTTTAATGCTCTTTATACTTGTTTGATTCTTTTAATATACTAGGTTGTTTAGCCACATGTGTTAATTTCATGATCAATGTGTCAAAAAATGTTTTTGGGGTCAATAGAGGAGCCTTGCTAATGACAAATGATGGGAGGCAATATCTAATTTTGAAATTCAACAATTAATATCAAATAAGAAATGAAATTTAAGATCAAGGACTCCATTGTTTATTAAATTGAATGAATTCATGATATAGATGGTCCATAGGCATTTTTTTTCATAAAGAATATACTTATTAAGGTTGAGGCAAAATTTAATTTCAAGGTTATTGCATGAAAAATAGTCCTGTAAATAATAAGAGGAGCCTAATTCACATGAGGTGATTAGAATGTCTCATGATTTAGGAATTAAACCAGTTCACTTATGTAAGAAATGCAAACCATGATGACTAACTCCTTTGGTTGATTGGATTTAAATAGATTTTGTGTTTTAATGCTCTTTATACTTGTTTGATTCTTTTAAATATACTAGGTTGTTTAGCCACATGTGTTAGTTTTATGATCAATGTGTCAAAAAGTGTTTTTGGGGTCAATAGAGGAGCCTTGCTAATGACAAATGATGGGAGGCACTGTCTAATTTTGAATTCAACAATTAATATCAATAATAAATGAAATTTAAGATCAAGGACTCCATTGTTTATTAAATTGATTGAATTCATGATATAGATGGTCCATGGGCATTTTTTTCATAAAGAATATACTCATTAAGGTTGAGGCAAAATTCAATTTCAAGGTTATTGCATGAAACATAGTCCTGGTAACAATAAGAGGAGCCTAATTCACATGAGGTGATTAGAATGTCTCATTATTTAGGAATTAAACCAGTTCACTTATGTAAGAAATGCAAGCCATGATGACTGACTCCTTTGGTTGATGGATTTAAATAGATTTAGTGTTTTAATGCTCTTTATACTTGTTTGATTTTATTAATATACTAGGTTGTTTAGCCACATGTGTTAATTTCATGATCAATGTGTCAAAAAATGTGTTTTGGGGTCAATAGAGGAGCCTTGCTAATGACAAATGATTTGAAGGCAATATCTAATTTTGAATTCAACAATTAATATCAATAAGAAATGAAATTTAAGATCAAGGACTCCATTGTTTATTAAATTGAATGAATTCATGATATAGATGGTCCATAGGCATTTTTTTCATAAAGAATATACTCATTATGGTTGAGGCAAAATTTAATTTCAAGGTTATTGCATGAAATATAGTCCTGGTAACATAAGAGGAGTCTAATTCACATGAGGTGATTAGAATGTCTCATGATTTATGAATTAAACCATTTCACTTATGTAAGAAATGCAAACCATGATGACTGACTACTTTGGTTGATTGATTTAAATAAATTTAGTGTTTTAATGCTCTTTATACTTGTTTGATTCTTTTAATATACTAGGTTGTTTGTCCACATGTGTTAGTTTCATGATCAATGTGTCAAAAAGTGTGTTTGGGGTCAATAGAGTAGCCTTGCTAATGACAAATGATGGGAGGCAATATCTAATTTTCAATTCAACAATTAATATCAAAAAGAAATGAAATTTAAGATCAAGGACTCCATTGCTTATTAAATTGAATGAATTCATGATATAGATGGTCCATAGGCATTTTTTTCATAAATAATATACTCATTAAGGTTAAGGCAAAATTTAATTTGAAGGTTATTGCATGAAAAATATTTTTGTTAATAATAAGAGGAGCCTAATTCTCATGAGGTGATTAGAATGTCTCATGATTTAGGAATTAAACAAGTTCACATATGTAAGAAATGCAAACCATGATGACTGACTCCTTTGGTTGATTGATTTAAATAGATTTAGTGTTTTAATGATCTTTATACTTGTTTGATTCTATTAATATACTAGGTTGTTTAGCCACATGCGTTAATTTCATGATCAATGTGTCAAAAAGTGTGTTTGGGGTCAAAAGAGGAGCCTTGCTAATGACAAATGATGGGAGGCAATATCTAATTTTGAATTCAACAATTAATATCAATAAGAAATGAAATTTAATATCAAGGACTCCATTGTTTGTTAAATTGAATGAATTCATGATATAGATGGTCCATGGGCATTTTTTTCATAAAGAATATACTCATTAAGGTTAAGGCAAAATTTAATTTCATGGTTATTGCATGAAAAATAGTCCCTGGCAATAATAATAATAAGAGGAGCCTAATTCACATGAGGTGATTAGAATGTCTCATGATTTAGGAATTAAACCAGTTCACATATGTAAGAAATGCAAACCATGATGACTGACTCCTTTGGTTGATTGATTTAAATAAATTTAGTGTTTTAATGCTCTTTATACTTGTTTGATTCTATTAATATACTAGGTTGTTTAGCCACATGTCTTAATTTCTTGAACAATGTGTCAAAAAATTGTGTTTGGTATAAAAATCGGAGCCTTGCTAATGACATATGATGGGAGGCAATGTCTAATTTTGAATTCAACAATTAATATCAATAATAAAAATGTCAAGGTCCATATTCTAATTCACATGAGGTGATTGGAATGTCTCATGATTTAGGAATTAAACCATTTCACTTATGTAAGAAATGCAAACCATGATGATGACTGACTAATTTTGGTTAATTGATTTAAATAAATTTAGTGTTTTAATGCTCTTTATACTTGTTTGATTGTATTAATTGTTTTGATATACTTGGTTGTTTAGCCACATGTGCTAATTTCATGATCAATGTGTCAAAAAAAGTGTTTGGGGTCAATAGAGGAGCCTTGCTAATGACAAATGATGGGAGGCAATATCTAATTAATTTTGAATTCAACAATTAATATCAAAAAGAAATGAAATTTAAGATCAAGGACTCCATTGCTTATTAAATTGAATGAATTCATGATATAGATGGTCCATAGGCATTTTTTTCATAAATAATATACTCATTAAGGTTAAGGCAAAATTTAATTTGAAGGTTATTTGCATGAAAAATAGTCCTGTTAAATAATAAGAGGAGCCTAATTCTCATGAGGTGATTAGAATGTCTCATGATTTAGGAATTAAACAAGTTCACATATGTAAGAAATGCAAACCATGATGACTGACTCCTTTGGTTTGATTGATTTAAATAGATTTAGTGTTTTAATGCTCTTTATACTTGTTTGATTCTATTAATATACTAGGTTGTTTAGCCACATGTGTTAATTTCATGATCAATGTGTCAAAAAGTGTGTTTGGGGGTCAAAAGAGGAGCCTTGCTATTGACAAATGATGGGTGGCAATATCTAATTTTGAATTCAACAATTAATATCAATAAAAAATGAAATTTAAGATCTAGTACTCCATTGTTTGTTAAATTGAAAGAATTCATGATATAGATGGTCCATGGGCATTTTTTTTTCAAAGAAGAATATACTCATTAAGGTTGAGGCAAAATTTAATTTCAAGGTTATTGCATGAAAAATAGTCCTGGTAACAATAAGAGGAGTCTAATTCACAAGAGGTGATTAGAATGTCTCATGATTTAGGAATTAAACCAGTTCACTTATGTAAGAAATGCAAACCATGATGACTGACTCCTTTGGTTGATGGATTTAAATAGATTTAGTGTTTTTTAATGCTCTTTTATACTTGTTTGATTTCTATTAATATACTAGGTTGTTTAGCCACATGTGTTAATTTCATGATCAATGTGTCAAAAAAATGTGTTTGGGGTCAATAGAGGAGCCTTGCTAATGACAAATGATGGGAGGCAATATCTAATTTTGAATTCAACAATTAATATCAATAAGAAATGAAATTTAAGATCAAGGACTCCATTGTTTATTAAATTGAATGAATTCATGATATAGATGGTCCATTGGCATTTTTTTCATAAAGAATATACTTATTAAGGTTGAGGCAAAATTTAATTTCAAGTTTATTGCATGAAAAATAGTCCTCAATAAGAGGAGCCTGAGGTGAGGTGATTAGAATGTCTCATGATTTTAGGAATTAAACCAGTTCACTTATGTAAGAAATGCAAACCATGATGACTGACTCCTTTGGTTGATGGATTTAAATAGATTTAGTGTTTTAAATGCTCTTTATACTTGTTTGATTCTTTTAATATACTAGGTTGTTTAGCCACATGTGTTAGTTTTATGATCAATGTGTCAAAAAGTGTTTTTGGGGTCAATAGAGGAGCCTTGCTAATGACAAATGATGGGAGGCACTGTCTAATTTTGAATTCAACAATTAATATCAATAATAAATGAAATTTAAGATCAAGGACTCCATTGTTTATTAAATTGATTGAATTCATGATATAGATGGTCCATGGGCATTTTTTTCATAAAGAATATACTCATTAAGGTTGAGGTAAAATTCAATTTCAAGGTTATTGCATGAAACATAGTCCTGGTAACAATAAGAGGAGCCTAATTCACATGAGGTGATTAGAATGTCTCATTATTTAGGAATTAAACCAGTTCACTTATGTAAGAAATGCAAGCCATGATGACTGACTCCTTTGGTTGATGGATTTAAATAGATTTAGTGTTTTAATGCTCTTTATACTTGTTTGATTTTATTAATATACTAGGTTGTTTAGCCACATGTGTTAATTTCATGATCAATGTGTCAAAAAATGTTTTTGGGGTCAATAGAGGAGCCTTGGTAAGGACAAATGATTTGAAGCAATATCTAATTTTGAATTGAACAATTAATATCAATAAGAAATGAAATTTAAGATCAAGGACTCCATTGTTTATTAAATTGAATGAATTCATGATATAGATGGTCCATAGGCATTTTTTTCATAAAGAATATACTCATTATGGTTGAGGCAAAATTTAATTTCAAGGTTATTGCATGAAAAATAGTCCTGGTAACAATAAGAGGATTCTAATTCACATGAGGTGATTGGAATGTCTCATGATTTAGGAATTAAACCATTTCACTTATGTAAGAAATGCAAACCATGATGACTGACTACTTTGGTTAATTGATTTAAATAAATTTAGTGTTTTAATGCTCTTTATACTTGTTTGATTGTATTAATATACTTGGTTGTTTAGCCACATGTGCTAATTTCATGATCAATGTGTCAAAAACTGTGTTTGGGGTCAATAGAGGAGCCATTGCTAATGACAAATGATGGGAGGCAATATCTAATTTTGAATTCAACAATTAATATCAAAAAGAAATGAAATTTAAGATCAAGGACTCCATTGCTTATTAAATTGAATGAATTCATGATATATTGATGGTCCATAGGCATTTTTTTCATAAATAATATACTCATTAAGGTTAAGGCAAAATTTAATTTGAAGGTTATTGCATGAAAAATATATCTGTTAATAATAAGAGGAGCCTAATTCTCATGGGGTGATTAGAATGTCTCATGATTTAGGAATTAAACAAGTTCACATATGTAAGAAATGCAAACCATGACGACTGACTCCTTTGGTTGATTGATTTAAATAGATTTTTAGTATTTTAAAGATCTTTATACTTGTTTGATTCTATTAATATACTAGGTTGTTTAGCCACATGCGTTAATTTCATGATCAATGTGTCAAAAAGTGTGTTTTGGGGGTCAAAGAGGAGCCTTGCTATTGACAAATGATGGGAGGCAATATCTAATTTTGAATTCAACAATTAATATATCAATAACAAATGAAATTTAAGATCTAGTACTCCATTGTTTGTTGAATTGAATGAATTCATGATATAGATGGTCCATGGGCATTTTTTTCATAAAGAATATACTCATTATGGTTGAGGCAAAATTTAATTTCAAGGTTATTGCATGAAATATAGTCCTGGTAACAATAAGAGGAGTCTAATTCACATGAGGTGATTAGAATGTCTCATGATTTATGAATTAAACCATTTCACTTATGTAAGAAATGCAAACCATGATGACTGACTACTTTGGTTGATTGATTTAAATAAATTTAGTGTTTTAATGCTCTTTATACTTGTTTGATTCTTTTAATATACTAGGTTGTTTGTCCACATGTGTTAATTTCATGATAAATATGTCAAAAAGTGTGTTTGGGGTCAATAGAGTAGCCTTGCTAATGACAAATGATAGGAGGCAATATCTAATTTTTGAATTCAACAATTAATATCAAAAAGAAATGAAATTTAAGATCAAGGACTCCATTGCTTATTAAAATTGAATGAATTCATGATTATAGATGGTCCACAGGCATTTTTTTTTCATAAATAATATACTCATTAAGGTTAAGGCAAAATTTAATTTGAAGGTTATTGCATGAAAAATATTTCTGTTAATAATAAGGGGAGCCTAATTCTCATGAGGTGATTAGAATGTCTCATGATTTAGGAATTAAACAAGTTCACATATGCAAGAAATGCAAACCATGATGACTGACTCCTTTGGTTGATTGATTTAAATAGATTTAGTGTTTTAATGATCTTTATACTTGTTTGATTCTATTAATATACTAGTTTGTTTGTTTAGCCCACATGCGTTAATTTCATGATCAATGTGTGAAAAAAAAGTGTTTTGGGGTCAAAAGAGGAGACTTGCTAATGACAAATGATGGGAGGCAATATCTAATTTTGAATTCAACAATTAATATCAATAAGAAATGAAATTTAATATCAAGGACTCCATTGTTTGTTAAATTAAATGAATTCATGATATAGATGGTCCATGGTCATTTTTTTCATAAAGAATATAATCATTAAGGTTAAGGCAAAGTTTAATTTCAAGGTTATTGCATGAAAAATAGCCCTGGCAATAATAAGAGGAGCCTAATTCACATGAGGTGATTAGAATGTCTCATGATTTAGGAATTAAACCAGTTCACATATGTAAGAAATGCAAACCATGATGACTGACTCCTTTGGTTGATTGATTTAAATAAATTTAGTGTTTTAATGCTCTTTATACTTGTTTGATTGTATTAATATACTAGGTTGTTTAGCCACATGTGTTAATTTCTTGAACAATGTGTCAAAAATTGTGTTTGGTATAAAAATCGGAGCCTTGCTAATGACATATGATGGGAGGCAATGTCTAATTTTGAATTCAACAATTAATATCAATAATAAATGTCCAAGGTCCATATTCTAATTCACATGAGGTGATTGGAATGTCTCATGATTTAGGAATTAAACCATTTCACTTATGTAAGAAATGCAAACCATGATGACTGACTACTTTGGTTAATTGATTTAAATAAATTTAGTGTTTTAATGCTCTTTATACTTGTTTGATTGTATTAATATACTTGGTTGTTTAGCCACATGTGCTAATTTCATGATCAATGTGTCAAAAACTGTGTTTGGGGTCAATAGAGGAGCCTTGCTAATGACAAATGATGGGAGGCAATATCTAATTTTGAATTCAACAATTAATATCAAAAAGAAATGAAATTTAAGATCAAGGACTCCATTGCTTATTAAATTGAATGAATTCATGATATAGATGGTCCATAGGCATTTTTTTCATAAATAATATACTCATTAAGGTTAAGGCAAAATTCAATTTGAACGTTAGTGCATGAAAAATAGTCCTGTTAATAATAAGAGGAGCCTAATTCTCATGAGGTGACTAGAATGTCTCATGATTTGGGAATTAAACAAGTTCACATATGTAAGAAATGCAAACCATGATGACTGACTCCTTTGGTTGATTGATTTAAATAGATTTAGTGTTTTAATGCTGTTTATACTTGTTTGATTCTATTAATATACTAGGTTGTTTAGCCATATGTGTTAATTTCATGATCAATGTCAAAAAGTGTGTTTGGGGTCAAAAGACGAGCCTTGCTATTGACAAATGATGGGTGGCAATATCTAATTTTGAATTCGACAATTAATATCAATAACAAATGAAATTTAAGATCTAGTACTCCATTGTTTGTTGAATTGAAATAATTCATGATATAGATGGTCCATGGGCATTTTTTTTCATAAAGAATATACTCATTATGGTTGAGGCAAAATTTAATTTCAAGGTTATTGCATGAAAAATAGTCCTGGTAACAATAAGAGGAGTCTAATTCACATGAGGTGATTAGAATGTCTCATGATTTAGGAATTAAACCAATTCACATATGTAAGAAATGCAAACCATGATGACTAACTCCTTTGGTTGATGGATTTAAATAGATTTAGTGTTTTAATGTTCTTTATACTTGTTTGATTCTATTAATATACTAGGTTGTTTAGCCATATGTGTTAATTTCATGATCAATGTGTCAAAAAATGTTTTTGGGGTCAATAAAGGAGCCTTGCTAATGACAAATGATGGGAGGCAATATCTAATTTTGAATTTAACAATTAATATCAATAAGAAATGAAATTTAAGATCAAGGACTCCATTGTTTATTAAATTGAATGAATTCATGATATAGATGGTCCATTGGCATTTTTTTTCATAAAGAATATACTTATTAAGGTTGAGGCAAAATTTAATTTCAAATTTATTGCATGAAAAATAGTACTCATTCACATGAGGTGATTAGAATGTCGCATGATTTAGGAATTAAACCAGTTCACCTATGTAAGAAATGCAAACCATGATGACTAACTCCTTTGGTTCATGGATTTAAATAGATTTTGTGTTTTAATGTTCTTTATACTTGTTTGATTCTTTTAATATACTAGGTTGTTTAGCCACATGTGTTAGTTTTATGATCAATGTGTCAAAAAGTGTTTTTGGGGTCAATAGAGGAGCCTTGCTAATGACAAATGATGGGAGGCAATGTCTAATTTTGAATTCAACAATTAATATCAATAATAAATGAAATTTAAGATCAAGGACTCCATTGTTTATTAAATTGAATGAATTCATGATATAGATGGTCCATGGGCATTTTTTTCATAAAGAATATACTCATTAAGGTTGAGGTAAAATTCAATTTCAAGGTTATTGCATGAAACATAGTCCTGGTAACAATAAGAGGAGCCTAATTCACATGAGGTGATTAGAATGTCTCATTATTTAGGAATTAAACCAGTTCACTTATGTAAGAAATGCAAGCCATGATAACTGACTCCTTTGGTTGATTGATTTAAATAAATTTAGTGTTTTAATGCTCTTTATACTTGTTTGATTCTATTAATATACTAGGTTGTTTAGCCACATTTGTTAATTTCATGATCAATGTGTCAAAAATGTGTTTGGGGTCAATAGAGGAGCCTTGCTAATGACAAATGATGGGAGGCAATATCTAATTTTGAATTCAACAATTAATATAAAACAGAAATGAAATTTAAGATCAAGGACTCCATTGCTTATTAAATTGAATGAATTCATGATATAGATGGTCCATAGGCATTTTTTTCATAAATAATATACTCATTAAGGTTAAGGCAAAATTTAATTTTATGGTTATTGCA
Organism: Ceriops zippeliana; assembly: GCA_037897445.1. Lineage (NCBI taxonomy): Eukaryota > Viridiplantae > Streptophyta > Magnoliopsida > Malpighiales > Rhizophoraceae > Ceriops > Ceriops zippeliana. The sequence goes on along the minus strand of JBAPLH010000352.1, from coordinate 5,763 downwards.
TGAAAAATAGTCCTGTTAATAATAAGAGGAGCCTAATTCTCATGAGGTGATTAAAATGTCTCATGATTTAGGAATTAAACAAGTTCACATATGTAAGAAAAGCAAACCATGATGACTGACTCCTTTGGTTGATTGATTTAAATAGATTTAGTGTTTTAATGCTCTTTATACTTGTTTGATTCTATTAATATACTAGGTTGTTTTGCCACATGTGTTAATTTCATGATCAATGTGTCAAAAAGTGTGTTTGGGGTCAAAAGAGGAGCCTTGCTATTGACAAATAGTGGGAGGCAATATCTAATTTTGAATTCAACAATTAATATCAATAACAAATGAAATTTAAGATCTAGTACTCCATTGTTTGTTGAATTGAATGAATTCATGATATAGATGGTCCATGGGCATTTTTTTCATAAAGAATATACTCATTATGGTTGAGGTAAAATTTAATTTCAAGGTTATTGCATGAAAAATAGTCCTAGTAACAATAAGAGGAGTCTAATTCACATGAGGTGATTAGAATGTGTCATGATTTATGAATTAAACCATTTCACTTATGTAAGAAATGCAAACCATGATGACTGACTACTTTGGTTGATTGATTTAAATAAATTTTAGTGTTTTAATGCTCTTTATACTTGTTTGATTCTATTAATATAATAGGTTGTTTTAGCCACATGTGTTAATTTCATGATCAATGTGTCAAAAAACTACTGTGTTTGGTGTAAAAAAATCGGATCCTTGCTAATGACAAATGATGGGAGGCAATATCAAATTTTGAATTCAACAATTAATATCAATAAGAAATGAAATTTAAGATCTAGGACTCCATTGTTTGTTGAATTGAAAGTATTCATGATATAGATGGTCCATAGGCATTTTTTTCATAAAGAATATACTCATTAAGGTTGAGGCAAATTTTAATTTCAAGGTTATTGCATGAAATATAGTCCTCATTCACATGAGGTGATTAGAATGTCTCATGATTCAGGAATTAAACAAGTTGACTTATGTAAGAAATGCAAATCATGATGACTGACTCCTTTGGTTGATGGATTTAAATAGATTTAGTGTTTTAATGCTCTTTATACTTGTTTGATTCTTTTAATATACTAGGTTGTTTAGCCACATGTGTTAATTTCATGATCAATGTGTCAAAAAGTGTGTTTGGGGTCAATAGAGTAGCCTTGCTAATGACAAATGATGGGAGGCAATATCTAATTTTGAATTCAACAATTAATATCAAAAAGAAATGAAATTTAAGATCAAGGACTCCAGTGCTTATTAAATTGAATGAATTCATGATATAGATGGTCCATAGGCATTTTTTTCATAAATAATATACTCATTAAGGTTAAGGCAAAATTTAATTTGAAGGTTATTGCATGAAAAATATTTATGTTAATAATAAGAGGAGCCTAATTCACATGAGGTGATTAGAATGTCTCATGATTTAGGAATGAAACCAGTTGACATAAGTAAGAAATGCAAACCATGATGACTGACTCCTTTGGTTGATTGATTTAAATAGATTTAGTGTTTTAATGATCTTTATACTTGTTTAATTCTATTAATATACTAGGTTGTTTAGCCACATGCGTTAATTTCATGATGAATGTCTCAAAAAGTGTGTTTGGGGTCAAAAGAGGAGACTTGCTAATGACAAATGGTGGGAGGCAATATCTAATTTTGAATTCAACAATTAATATCAAAAAGAAATGAAATTTAAGATCAAGGACTCCATTGCTTATTAAATTGAATGAATTCATGATATAGATGGTTGAGGCAAAATTTAATTTCAAGGTTATTGCATGAAAAATAGTCCTAGTAACAATAAGAGGATTCTAATTCACATGAGGTGATTAGAATGTCTCATGATTTAGGAATTAAACCATTTCACATATGTAAGAAATGCAAACCATGATGACTGACTCCTTTGGTTGATTGATTTAAATAGATTTAGTGTTTTAATGATCTTTATACTTGTTTGATTCTATTAATATACTAGGTTGTTTAGCCACATGCGTTAATTTCATGATCAATGTGTCAAAAAGTGTGTTTGGGGTCAAAAGAGGAGCCTGGCTAATGACGAATGATGGGAGGCAATATCTAATTTTGAATTCAACAATTAATATCAATAAGAAATGAAATTTAAGATCAAGGACTCCATTGCTTATTAAATTGAATGAATTCATGATATAGATGGTTGAGGCAAAATTTAATTTCAAGGTTATTGCATGAAAAATAGTCCTAGTAGCAATAAGAGGATTCTAATTCACATGAGGTGATTAGAATGTCTCATGATTTAGGAATTAAACCATTTCACATATGTAAGAAATGCAAACCATGATGACTGACTCCTTTGGTTGATTGATTTAAATAGATTTAGTGTTTTAATGATCTTTATACTTGTTTGATTCTATTAATATACTAGGTTGTTTAGCCACATGCGTTAATTTCATGATCAATGTGTCAAAAAGTGTGTTTGGGGTCAAAAGAGGAGCCTTGCTAATGATAAATGATGGGAGGCAATATCTAATTTTGAATTCAACAATTAATATCAATAAGAAATGAAATTTAAGATCAAGGACTCCATTGCTTATTAAATTGAATGAATTCATGATATAGATGGTCCATAGACAATTTTTTCATAAATAATATACTCATTAAGGTTAAGGCAAAATTCAATTTGAAGGTTATTGCATGAAAAATAGTCCTGTTAATAATAAGAGGAGCCTAATTCACATGAGGTGATTAGAATGTCTCATGATTTAGGAATGAAACCAGTTGACATAAGTAAGAAATGCAAACCATGATGACTGACTGACTCCTTTGGTTGATTGATTTAAATAGATTTAGTATTTTAAAGATCTTTATACTTGTTTGATTCTATTAATATACTAGGTTGTTTTAGCCACATGCGTTAATTTCATGATCAATGTGTCAAAAATTGTGTTTGGGGTCTAAAGAGGAGCCTTGCTATTCACAAATAGTGGGAGGCAATATCTAATTTTGAATTCAACAATTAATATCAATAACAAATGAAATTTAAGATCTAGTACTCCATTGTTTGTTGAATTGAATGAATTCATGATATAGATGGTCCATGGGCATTTTTTTCATAAAGAATATACTCATTATGGTTGAGGCAAAATTTTAATTTCAAGGTTATTGCATGAAAAATAGTCCTAGTAACAATAAGAGGAGTCTAATTCACATGAGGTGATTAGAATGTGTCATGATTTATGAATTAAACCATTTCACTTATGTAAGAAATGCAAACCATGATGACTGACTCCTTTGGTTGATTGATTTAAATAGATTTAGTGTTTTAATGATCTTTATACTTGTTTGATTCTATTAATATAATAGGTTGTTTAGCCACATGTGTTAATTTCATGATCAATGTGTCAAAAAACTGTGTTTGGTGTAAAAATCGGATCCTTGCTAATGACAAATGATGGGAGGCAATATCAAATTTTGAATTCAACAATTAATATCAATAAGAAATGAAATTTAAGATCTAGGACTCCATTGTTTGTTGAATTGAAAGTATTCATGATATAGATGGTCCATAGGCATTTTTTTCATAAGGAATATACTCATTAAGGTTGAGGCAAATTTTAATTTCAAGGTTATTGCATGAAACATAGTCCTCATTCACATGAGGTGATTAGAATGTCTCATGATTCAGGAATTAAACAAGTTGACTTATGTAAGAAATGCAAATCATGATGACTGACTCCTTTGGTTGATGGATTTACATAGATTTAGTGTTTTAATGCTCTTTATACTTGTTTGATTCTATTAATATACTAGGTTGTTTAGCCACATGCGTTAATTTCATGATCAATGTGTCAAAAAGTGTGTTTGGGGTCAAAAGAGGAGCCTTGCTAATGATAAATGATGGGAGGCAATATCTAATTTTGAATTCAACAATTAATATCAATAAGAAATGAAATTTAAGATCAAGGACTCCATTGCTTATTAAATTGAATGAATTCATGATATAGATGGTCCATAGACAATTTTTTCATAAATAATATACTCATTAAGGTTAAGGCAAAATTCAATTTGAAGGTTATTGCATGAAAAATAGTCCTGTTAATAATAAGAGGAGCCTAATTCACATGAGGTGATTAGAATGTCTCATGATTTAGGAATGAAACCAGTTGACATAAGTAAGAAATGCAAACCATGATGACTGACTCCTTTGGTTGATTGATTTAAATAGATTTAGTATTTTAAAGATCTTTATACTTGTTTGATTCTATTAATATACTAGGTTGTTTAGCCACATGCGTTAATTTCATGATCAATGTGTCAAAAAGTGTGTTTGGGGTCTAAAGAGGAGCCTTGCTATTCACAAATAGTGGGAGGCAATATCTAATTTTGAATTCAACAATTAATATCAATAACAAATGAAATTTAAGATCTAGTACTCCATTGTTTGTTGAATTGAATGAATTCATGATATAGATGGTCCATGGGCATTTTTTTCATAAAGAATATACTCATTATGGTTGAGGCAAAATTTAATTTCAAGGTTATTGCATGAAAAATAGTCCTAGTAACAATAAGAGGAGTCTAATTCACATGAGGTGATTAGAATGTGTCATGATTTATGAATTAAACCATTTCACTTATGTAAGAAATGCAAACCATGATGACTGACTCCTTTGGTTGATTGATTTAAATAGATTTAGTGTTTTAATGATCTTTATACTTGTTTGATTCTATTAATATAATAGGTTGTTTAGCCACATGTGTTAATTTCATGATCAATGTGTCAAAAACTGTGTTTGGTGTAAAAATCGGATCCTTGCTAATGACAAATGATGGGAGGCAATATCAAATTTTGAATTCAACAATTAATATCAATAAGAAATGAAATTTAAGATCTAGGACTCCATTGTTTGTTGAATTGAAAGTATTCATGATATAGATGGTCCATAGGCATTTTTTTCATAAGGAATATACTCATTAAGGTTGAGGCAAATTTTAATTTCAAGGTTATTGCATGAAACATAGTCCTCATTCACATGAGGTGATTAGAATGTCTCATGATTCAGGAATTAAACAAGTTGACTTGTGTAAGAAATGCAAATCATGATGACTGACTCCTTTGGTTGATGGATTTAAATAGATTTAGTGTTTTAATGCTCTTTATACTTGTTTGATTCTTTTAATATACTAGGTTGTTTAGCCACATGTGTTAATTTCATGATCAATGTGTCAAAAAGTGTGTTTGGGGTCAATAGAGTAGCCTTGCTAATGACAAATGATGGGAGGCAATATCTAATTTTGAATTCAACAATTGAAATTTTAAGATCAAGGACAATGCTTATTAAATTGAATGAAAAAGATGAAATGAAATTTACTCATTAAGGTTAAGGCAAAATTTAATTTGAAGGTTATTGCATGAAAAATATTTATGTTAATAATAAGAGGAGCCTAGTCACATGAGGTGATTAGAATGTCTCATGATTTAGGAATGAAACCAGTTGACATAAGTAAGAAATGCAAAACCATGATGACTGACTCCTTTGGTTGATTGATTTTTAAATAGATTTAGTGTTTTAATGATCTTTATACTTGTTTAATTCTATTAATATACTAGGTTGTTTAGCCACATGCGTTAATTTCATGATGAATGTGTCAAAAAGTGTGTTTGGGGTCAAAAGAGGAGACTTGCTAATGACAAATGATGGGAGGCAATATCTAATTTTGAATTCAACAATTAATATCAAAAAGAAATGAAAT